>JAKUCV010002278.1:8758-69366 GCA_028386065.3 Turnera subulata
GTTTGGTGGAGCTTGGTATGAACGATTTGGTGCCAATGAATACTTGGATGTTGATGAATTTGGTGAGGTTTTTTGTGAGCAATTTGGTGTTAGTGAATATTTTGTTGTTGTTGAGGAATTTATTCTCAAAGAACAGGGGAGTATATTGGATTATCAAGTGCACTTTGCGCTTGCTAGAAGGAAGGCATATACTTGTAGTGCCAACTATGTTCTTGACCATACTTGCACTTCTTGAATGTTCAATTCATTGGAGGTTGTGAAAACAAATACTAGGGAAGTGAATGGTGTGCTATATGTGGAGGTGAATTGTGGGGTACTGTTTGTTAATAATCCACATGAAGATTCATTTGAGATTATGTGTAGGAAGACTCAAGGGTTCAAGAAGTCTTTTGTTGATCAGTGGTATGCTGCTGGTCTATATTATCACTGCAGTGAGCAAAAAGAGAAGCACAGTGAGGAGTTTGGTGGTTCCAAGGGTTGTAATGTGGTTCATTTGGATTGTAAGTCACTTCCAGCAATGACTCTTACGGGTACATTAGCTCGGGCCAAAGAGCTTCCAGATTTAATAGAGAATGTTGAGTCCATGCTAATCCAAGAGGCCGCTGATAAAATGAATGATTTGCCTGGAGTTTGGGTATCTGTTGTGAACTTCTTAGTTTCTGTTTGGGCTTGTTGATGCACTACCAAAATGATATCACAGATCCTAATGAGGAGTTGATAGAGGGTGAAAGAGTTCTGTTGAAGGATGCTGTGGAACGGATCAAAGAACTACAAGAAGAGGAGGATTCTAATGATGTTGCTGATGTAAAAGATTTGGTGTTGCACGCTTTATCAAATGGTGGTCTAACATTCAAGATTGATGGAATTGTTGATGTACACAAGCTTGCTATACTTGTTATTAGTGGTCAATTAGAGTGTGGCAAAAGGAATACAAGATGAGGCAACTGCTAGAGAAGTATAACAAGGCTATGCTAAGTATAACAAGGCTACGCTTGTAGAAATTGATGTCCAAATGAATATGCAGCCCGAGTTACAGTTGATTATTTCAAGTAATTAGGGAAGTATGGCAAAGCAAAGGAGTAGGATGCTCATTGTTTGATGGCTCAACAGAATACCATTGGCGTAGCTGTAAAGTCTCAAGTTGCTACTGCTGCTGCAAGTGTCATGTTCATGCTGGCTTGAAGTTCATTAGTTTAGTGACATTCATTTCCTGTGTTTGTGCTTTTGATTTCATGTTTTTATTTAATCCTTGAGACAAGGATTTTTAAAGGGGGGAATAGTTGTTATGACCCAACAATTGAGTGACAGGTCATTCCTATTGTACTACGGGTCGTTTGTGAGTTTTGGTTGCTATATAACCCTGTTGTAACTAGACTTGGCAAAACGGGTATTGACACGACAACCCGACACGAACCCAACACGAAATTAGCAGGTATAGGTCAGAGATTTTTAACCCGTTTAGTTAAATGGGTTGACCCGACACGACACGAAAATTAGCAGGTCAGGTCGCGGGTTGACCCTCCAACCCGATGGGTACCTGTTTGTGACCCGATTATATTTAGAGTATAGAGATTTTACTAATTTAATATAAGAATTACTTAATATTTAAGGCCAAAACAAAGTTATTAAAATTATCAAAAAAAATTCTATAAATGCTTCAAAATGTTATTATATTATGATTTTATAATTTGTAATTTTATTTAATATATGAGAAAATCTAATTATATACCTATTTGCTTAAAAAATACAACGATTTATGCAAAATAGAAAAATTTCAAACTGATTTTTTGGCTTGTTAGACTTAATAGGTAACCCGTGGGTCAACCCGAACCCGACACGATAATAAACGGGTTGGACACGACACGACACGATTATTAAATGGGTCGGGTTGGGTTGAAGTTTTGGAACCCGTTTACCTGTTCAACCCGACACGAACTCGACACGACAACACGAACTGCCAGGTCTAGTTGTAACTAGACGGTTAGGCAGATTGAATGAATAAGAAAAGTCAGTTACTTCTCTCCTAATTTCCCTTCTGTTTCTCTCCTAAATCCTCTCTTCTCTTCTTCTTCAATAATTCTCTGGTGACGAACCCTAACACTTTCCTGCTACCAAATTTCCCTCATAGCTAGTTCACACCAATGTGGGGTTGGCCTAAGTAGTAAACGACTTAGTTTTGTTTAAGCGAAGTCTCGAATTTGAATTCTCGTGTCCCGTGCGCAACGCGGGTTGAATCCGTATTAGTCGGGGCAAAACTCCGGATACCCGAACGGGAACAAAAAAAAGAATATTTGGTTCACACCTTTTCTTGGCTTGAACGATACCATCAACTAGCATGCATGATAGAAACCCGTGGAAGAAGAAAATAATGTATGATATATATAGGGATAACGCGATACTCTTGAGGTTTTTGAACTCACACTGACATCCTCTCTATACAAGGATCAATGGTTAGAATATTATCCGGTCTTTGTAAACTTGTAAATGTATCATATACGCCTCGTCGCCTCCAGAGGTATTTTTAACTATGTCAATCGTCATATAATCAAATATATCGTGTTCATCACCAAGATATGGCCGCGAACATTTTTTTTTCTTTTGAACCTCGTGGAATATCATTAACCTGAACATATGCATACAAACGATCTACTATAAGTTGTGACAAAAAAAAAAACGATCTACTATAAGTCTATGACATAACAAAACAACCTACTGATGGGCATCCGTGTACAAAATATTGCAAAGCTTAGAAGCTCGATCGATTTGCTTGCCAATACAAGTGAAGCTTGGATCTACTGCTGCATTGATGACAGCGAGAAAAGTGGGCAGCAGTACGTAATTAGCTGATCTCTTGACATGAGATAACTTGCAACCTAAAAGTTATTCCTTAATTGCACATGATCTCGCCCCAACATGGATGGGTGCCTAACATCTTCCCATTTGTGACAAACTCCCGGGTCTACATCTTTGGTTCGCTCATCGGTTGCCTTAAGGAGTCATTGGTTGCCTAAGGAAGGTTTTTCCTGAATTTTTTCCTAAAATAAAATTCGGGTGGCCACTCCGAAGATGTGAATGACGGCTAAGAAGAAGGTTGTGAGTGAGCCCAATGAACTTTGGGCCGGATCACGGGTGGAATGACGTATATGCAACCTCACCTTGGCCTGTTATTAACTCTGGGTTTCCACCACAAGTTCCAAAGTTGGTTCCTCGTTGAACTGCTCGGTATCAACTCCTATATAACACATAGTATGCACACATATAAGATGCATAGCAAACGATATGCAAATGACAATTAGTACTGTAACCGTAAATAAGATGCTAGCCGGCTCGGTTATCGTCTCGGGTTATATTTGGTTATCATCATCATTTACCATTTAATTCCAAGTCAAAAATAATATATACTATCTGGGTATTATTCCAGTATTATATTTTGATATTCCTTTCCAAAGTATTTTCCATGAAAATAATTATTTATCATGTCATATGAAAATATAATTCAAATAATTTTCTGAAAATGATAACGTACATATATATATATCTTTTCCCAAAAGCAATTATCATAACTTATATCAAAGGTATTTACCATATAATAATTTTCCCAAAAAATAATAGCATATATATTTTCCAAAATATTTCCATAGTGTATATATCTTTTTTTTTTAAAGGTATTGCTTTTTTTCAAAGGATACAAATCATATTATAATTACTTTGATTTTCCAAAATAGTAATATATCAAGTATTATATTTCCAGGAATATATCAAAATATTTATTTTTCAGAATATATATATATCTTATTTTCCAGAAGTATAATTATTTTTGTATAAAAAAAGTTTTTTTTAAAAGGAACTCGGCCAGCCCATAACAATTTGAGCCAACCCAGAACCAAACCCAAGATCAGCCCAGCCTAGAAGCAGGGCCTTAGTCCAGATTAACCGGCCCAAGTCCCAAGTCAGCCCAAACCTAGGCCTTGATCCAACTTGCCGAAACGGGTCGGACTCGACCCATTCGGGTCGTCTTCAACCCGTGGGTCTGCAGTTCACCTGCAACGGTGGCGACGCAGGCACGGCGAGACAAAGCGAGGCGGCGGCGGCGGAAAGGAGGCGAGGGCAGCGCGACTTGGCTGCAGGCGGCTTCCGGTGGCAACGAGCAGTAGGGCGGCGACGAACAGGGGAGGAAGGAGAGTCGTCGGTGGCAGCAGAGATTGGCAACGAGCTCGACACGGCTTCGTCAGGCGGCGGTTAGCGTGTTGCAGCGGCGGGGAGTGAGGGTGGAGAGGAAGGGAGGAAGATGGTGACGGTGGCTTGTGTGGCTGTGGTGGTCCGGCCGGTGGCATCAAGTGTGGGAGGAGAAGAAAAGAAAAAAAAAAAAAGAAAAAGAAAGAAGAAGGAGAGTGGGACGGTGGCGTTTTGGGGTGAGTGTGTGTGTGGCTTGTTTTTTTTTTTTATTATTATTATTCTAGTTTGCTTGGTAAATGGATTTGCAGGGTGGTTTGCAGGAAAACTTGCAGAGGAGAATTGCAGAGGAGAGTAGGATGATGGGGGTTGTGGTGTGCACTGGGAAGGCAGAAGAATACAGGTTAAATAGGCGTTCAAAATACTGGTAAGTCACAGGCTACACAAGAGAAGGCGGCTGAATAATTGAGCTGCCTCAATTATGTGGTACTGTGCGACATGAGAGGTGTGACCCCCCTGGACCAGAAAATATCCAATAGACCCCCTTACCTTTATTTCTGGTCCGTTAACTCGAGGATAAACCCGACTTTTCTGAAGATTCCTGGACCCGAAAAATTCCAACTTTGGTCCTTAAAATCCGCAGAAAAATTTCGATCATGGGACAAGGCTCGGTTTCGGAATCCGATGCACGAATTACCATTAATTAATTACCCAAGATTAATTTTAATGGTAAATCACTGTATAAAAATTATTTACGGTACTGGTAAAAATGCAAAATTACATGGGTTGTTATAGCAAACCCTGTATTTAATATTTTAACTTAATCTTTATAAAATATAAACATGGTTTAACAATTATTCTTTTATAAAATTCAAAATAAATTTCCAAAGAGTAATTTATTAAATAAAAGATGAAATTTCATTTTAAATTGTAATCGTTAAATTATTGTACAAAAAGATCATAGCAAAATGATGATATTATTACTACTAATGTTGATTAGGAGATTAAAATTACTAATGGTAAAAATAATAACAATAATAATAATTTTGAGAGTAGTCACAATAATAATGAAAATAATGAAAAATGACTCGGATTGGTAAAATCATTGATTGACCGCGATAAAAATTTATTAACCACTGTAAAAGTTAAAATAACTTGGTAAAAATCATGAAAATTTTACCTAGGTTATTACATTCTACCCTCCTTAAAGGAATTTCGTCCCCGAAATTCACAACGTAATCCACCAATCCAAGAAACCTCCATATATAGTTATCATGATATCAATCCTTCCACAATTCATCAAATCTATAAACTCCAAATTATCTCTCATCAACTATAATTAAATTCTCCAAATAAATTTTTCTAGATTATAACCCCGAACTATGTCGATCATCACCTCAAAATTTATAACATAATTATCCATCAAACAATACTTTGATTTCATCTCCCAAAATATGGCGATCAAAAATTCAAAATTTATTACTAACATAATCATCCATCAAATAGTATTCCTCTTCTAAATCCACCAAATCTAGCAAAGATCATAACTTCGATTATAGCTCTTTAAACAATACCTCAAATCATCAGATCATCAAACTCTTTCTCATTTTTTTTTTTAAGATAGAATCACCAAAATCATCAAATCATCGAACCCTCTTTTTTTTTAAAAGATCAAATCACCTCTGATATCAAGAATTCCATGAAAACTAATCCAATCCTCAAATCAAGTTATCACATCACAACAACTTCGGTATCCAAAAATCTTCAAATCATCAACCCATTTCTTAAAAAGAAAAACAAATCACCTCCAAAATCATAGAATTCTCCAAGAATTTCAATCCAATCCTCAACTCAAATTATCACGTCATAAACAAAGCAGCACCCAAAAGTCTTCACTTTATCACGTCATAATCAAAACAGTACTCAAAAATCATCATTTCCCACTTCCTAAAGATCATATAATACCATCACTTAAAGATATAAAAACCAAAACCCATAATTAAATCTTACCTGTTCTGCCAAAACTTCTGATGCACTGGTACAACAAGATAGACTTCTTGCCTTCTCAAGGTCCCTTTATCTCACTGTACTTCCCGGGCAACGACCATGTTTGGACTTTATAATAATATCTTTAAAAGCATTTCATCATCAAAATCATAAAACTTTCCAAAAACAGCAGTTACACCTTATAAACATACTTAACCCACAGCCTCAGCTGTAAATATCACTTTTTCAAAACTCATCCTTTAAAAACTTATCTTTCAAACTTGAGATCAACAAAATAATAGTATTATTATTTTTTTAAAATACAGAAATACGAGTAACATGTCGTCCAACTGTATTTATGAGAAAGTATACTCACATGCAAATGTTCTGCAGCAGCTGGCGTCCCTCGACTGGATCCATTATGCACTAACCATATGAATATGTATGCAATCATGCTGATCATGTGGAGCGAGCTATGCACAATAAACAAGCACATTAAACTCCCAAGGACCTACCGCCCGCTCCGCTACTAAAATGAAACACCCCGACCCAAATTTACCCAACATACAGTAATTACTGAGCAACAGTGCCGGCACGTGGCACAAAATGTATAAATACAACGGAAAACAAGCCCAATGGCCCAATGACAGCATCATAACACTCGACCACGGGTACAACAACAACATTAGCATAGCAGAAGCGATTATAAACTCAATGTCAACAATGTAAAGCCCAATGCAACTAATGGATCCGAGTCCTGTCCGGGGGGTGCGCCACAGCCTGCCATGATGCATTCCTGCACAAAGAACAACGTAGCCTGCCGATGGGGCAGGTGAGGGGTGAGATTCTCCATAATCTCACCAACACATAACCCATGATGAACAACATAGCAAAAACTCAAGAGCACATTAATATGGCATACGAGTCATATTCAGAACACAGAACAAATACTGTCACAAAGAACAATGCGGACTATACCAATGTCCACCCCATCGACTATGCAATGTACTGACCATCTAACACTGACTGTACCATACACTAGTGCCCGACCAGGACACTTCAACTCAACCACATGTTGGGTAACCAACCCAGTCTCAACAGACTATACAACACATACTCTAGTCCTGACAGACTATACTCAACAGAGGTTCCTCATTGTATGTTAACATACCGCTACTGTGCTTACTGATCATCTAACCCGGTACCAAAACAATCTCAACATCTCGTGAGCCTCACTCACCGGGTAGCCGGCAACCAGCACGGACCATACCCAATCAACATCACAAACTGGTCCCCGGGTAGAATCACAACACAACACGGCATCAGCAGTCACCACAACAACTTGTAACTATAACAACAACAATACTCAACAATCGATCAAAAACGACAAGTGATACTCATCCAACAATTATCAAAAGAAGCCAACAAACAAACAAAGGACAACTGGCAACCGATGCCAACATCAATGGACTACTCACGACTAACGATGACCACTAAAACCCGTAAACCGGCAACCTATGCCGACCACGGTCAACCGACTAAACTGAGGATTGACAACCTCCCAAGGTATGATCATGACATCATGCAAATGAACATATCACATTACAGCCCAACAAAGCAAAAGCACATCTTAATCAAGACTGAGCCAAGACCAAAAGAACATCTCTTATTATTACCAATTTTATCATCCGGGCCCCGTCACTGGACAAGCTAGGGTCGTACCAGGTTATCAATTAATTCCGGATGCCAGGTCCAAGAGAACCAAACCAAATCTTACCATACCGGGACCATGTCCCAAAATAACCATACCGGGATCAACATCCCAAAATTACCATACCGGGTTCAACAACCCAAAACCGGATATTTGGTATATCTGAACCACTGGGTATTTGGTATACCCCAACCACAGGCATCGACATGCCAACCGGATATTCGGTATATCCGAACCACTGGGTATTCGGTATACCCCAACCACAGGCATCGACATGCCAACCGGATATTCGGTATATCCGAACCACTGGGTATTTGGTATACCCCAACCACAGGCATCGACATGCCAACCGGATATTCGGTATACCCGAACCACTGGGTATTTGGTATACCCCAACCACAGGCATCGACATGCCAACCAAACCAAGTAACCGACCATAGCATCCCAAAATTAATTTTCAAACCATCGGGTCGTACCACTACTTTCCACGTGACAATCTTATCATTATCTCAATTCGATTTCCAATTCCCAATTCCAATTTCCATTATTCTTTTCTCAATTATCCACAGTCAATAGTTCAACATCAATCTCAACACAATATCCACAGAGTCAAAATCACAGTCCAATAATAACCACAGCAGTCAAATAGCCAACAATGAGCATCTCAGCAGTTCAATCAAACAACAAAGCACACAAAGTATTACAGGCAACATAACAAGGGTTATCCATCCTCACAACAAATATCAACAAATATGTCATCAATAATAACCATAAAATGCAGTGGAACCTATGTGGTTCTAAGACCAACCAACCCGGCTATCACGGGTGGAATGACGTATATGCAACCTCACCTTGGCCTGTTATTAACTTTGGGTTTCCACCACAAGTTCCAAAGCTGGTTCCTCATTGAACTGCTCGGTATCAACTCCTATATGACACATAGTATGCACAAATATGAGATGCATAACAAACGATATGCAAATGACAATTAGTACTGTAACCGTAAATAAGATGCTAGCCGGCTCGGTTATCGTCTCGGGTTATATTCGATCATCATCATCATTTACCATTTAATTCCAATTCAAAAATAATATATACTATCTGGGTATTATTCCAGTATTATATTTTGATATTCCTTTCCAAAGTATTTTCCATGAAAATAATTATTTATCATGTCATATGAAAATATAATTCAAATAATTTTCTAAAAATGATAACGTACATATATATATCTTTTCCCAAAAGCAATTATCATAACTTATATCAAAGGTATTTACCATATAACAATTTTCCCAGAAAATAATAGCATATATATTTTCCAAAATATTTCCATAGTGTATATATCTTTTTTTTAAAAGGTATAGCTTTTTTTCAAAGGATACAAATCATATTATAATTACTTTGATTTTCCAAAATAGTAATATATCAAGTATTATATTTCCAAGTATAATTATTTTTATATAAAAAAAGTTTTTTTTTAAAGGAACTGGGCCAGCCCATAACAATTTGAGCCAACCCAGAACCAAACCGAAGATCAGCCCAGCCTAGGAGCAGGGCCTTAGTCCAGATTAACCAGCACAAGTCCCAAGTCAGCCCAAACCCAGGCCTTGATCCAACTTGCCGAAACGGGTCGGACTCGACCCATTCGGGTCGTCTTCAACCCGTGGGTCAGCAGCTCACCTGCAACGGTGGCGACGCAGGCACGGCGAGACAAAGGGAGGCGGCGGCGGCGGAAAGGAGGCGAGGGCGGCGCGACTTGGCTGCAGGCGGCTTCCGGTGGCAACGAGCAGTAGGGCGGCGACGAACACGGGAGGAAGGAGAGTCGTCGGCGGCAGCAAGGATTGGCGACGAGCTCGACACGGCTTCGTCAGGCGGCGGTTAGCGTGTTGCAGCGGCGGGGAGTGAGGGTGGAGAGGAAGGGAGGAAGATGGTGACGGTGGCTTGTGTGGCAGTGGTGGTCCGGCCGGTGGCAGCAGGTGTGGGAGGAGAAGAAAAGGAAAGAAAAAAAAGAAAAAAAAAAAGAAGGAGAGTGGGACAGTGGCGTTTTGGGGTGAGTGTGTGTGTGGCTTGTTTTCTTTTTTTATTATTATTATTCTGGTTTGCTTGGTAAATGGATTTGCAGGATGGTTTGCAGGAAAACTTGGAGAGGAGAGTAGGATGATGTGGGTTGTGGTGTGCACTGGGAAGGCAGAAGAATACAGGTTAAATAGGCGTTCAAAATACTGGTAAGTCACAGGCTACACAAGAGAAGGCGGCTGAATAATTGAGCTGCCTCAATTATGTGGTACTATGCGACATGTGAGGTGTGACCCGCCTGGACAAAAAAATATCCAATCCCTTACCTTTATTTCAGGTCCGTTAACTCGAGGATAAACCCGACTTTTTTGAAGATTCCTAGACCCGAAAAATCCCAACTTTGGTCCGTAAAATCCGCAGAAAAATCTTGATCGTGAGACAAGGCTCGGTTTCGGAATCCGATGCACGAATTACCATTACTTAATTACCCAAGATTAATTTTAATGGTAAATCACTGTATAAAAATTATTTACGGTACTGGTAAAAATGCAAAATTACATTGGTTATTATAGCAAACCCTGTATTTAATATTTTAACTTAATCTTTGTAAAATATAAACATAGTTTAACAATTATTCTTTTATAAAATTCAAAATAAATTTCCAAAGATTAATTTATTAAATAAAAGATGAAATTTTATTTTAAATTGTAATCGTTAAATTATTGTACAAAAAGATCATAGCAAATTGATGATATTATTACTACTAATGTTGATTAGGAGATTAAAATTACTAATGTTAAAAATAATAACAATAATAATAATTTTGAAATAATGAAAATAATGAAAAATGACTCGGATTGGTAAAATCATTGATTGACCGCGATAAAAATTTATTAACCACAGTAAAAGTTAAAATAACTTGGTAAAAATTATGAAAATTTTACCCGGATTATTACATTAGTAAATTATATATAAACACTAAGAATTGAAATAAAAATTTTCTTTCAAAAAAGGATTTAATTGAATATAAATAAAAAATTGAGGACTTAATTATATAATTATAAAGGACCTACGTGATTAAATTTAAAAGTTCGGGGGCAAACTGACACATATTTTAGGCGGGCAGCACACCACGTCATCAAAATGCTGCCCGGGGTACACGATTGACACAAATTCAAAAGTACGGGTATATAATTGACGGAAAAAAAAGTCTGGGAATACAATTGGCGAATTTGAAACACTTGGGGTACCAAATATACCATTAAACCATCCAAAATCGTCAAACAACTTAAGTATTCATTGGAGGTATCGAGTATTTGTCAGTTTTCAGAGGCCTTGATTTCTGAAGTCAGATTTCTAAATGTTTTCTTCTGAGTTTTCAAAGGCCTTGTTCTATGTAATCTGGAGGCTTTGTCCTCAAAGGTTGAGTTTTCAGAAGCGTTGTTCTTAAAGGACAAGCTTACTTGAAAATAACATGGATAAAGTTGCGTGCATATCGACTAGAAGAAAGGTTCGGCTTGACGGTTGATGGTTCAAATTCAAGAAATGGGCTGATCCCTGATAAGGAAATTTGAGAGCAGATCAAAATCGTTACAAAATCAATCAATTCTATTCATTTTACTCATTTTAACATTTTCTCTAGATTAATTCAGCTTATTTTATTCTTAATTTTGTCCCCTTAGTTAGCATTATTTAGTGCAGTTCATAGAACAAGATCTCGAGACCTGGTTTTAAAATGTGCAACCCAGTTTGTTCAATCCTTCGGGAATCGATAGGATCCGGTAAGTAGTCAATTAGATTCCTATCAGGCACAATAGCCCGTTATTCATGTTTGTTTGAGACCCAGTCCCAAACTTTCTGGGCCCAGTAGAGTAGAATAGGTCCATTTTCTCAAAATTTGGCCTGACCTTGCTTTCCAATAGTTTTACCCACCAATAAACTCTATGTGATCTTTTTTTTTCTCTTTCTTGTTTTTGGATCAAAAGACACGGTCTACACAAGTTCTTTTTCTTTCTTTCATTTGCACCGCTTCCACCGAAAGCTCTCGACCGAACTCCTTCGTTTACCCAGGCTAGGGGCTACCGCTCGGGATCTACCCAGCGGCAAGCCTCATATGCCTTTTTTCCTTGTTTTTCCTCTGCTATATAATAAAGTGGTAGATCTCTGTTGCTTTTTAAGCAACCTGTTTCTGTTTCTATACAGTTTTCTAGGAGTGCTCCTCGTGAAAAAGTATAGAAGCTACAACAATCTTTATTATCACGTCGGTATCGCAGATCTCCTCTCTCTAGTGCAGGATCTGCAGTTCTTTCCTTCTCTGGTGAGAGGTAGCTTAAAGTTTGTTATGCTTCAATACGCCCTTATTCCTTTGGATTTGTCTTCCTTTGGTACTGTTACAAGCCTTACTTTTAATCCTCATGTTGGAGGATTTTTCTGTTCCTTTTGGCTGCGTTTGGTTGCAGAACAAGACGGGACGGGACTGGACTGGACTGGACTAGACTGGACTGTGTCATCAGAAGCTGTTTGGTATGCTATGGACAGAAACTGTTGTCTTGTCCTATAAGCTGTTTGGTGTCTATGGACAATTGTGGACTAAACTGTATAATGTCTAATTTGCCCCTGATATAATGTTAATGTGTTGTTTACCGTTTTCGGTACATGTCACCACCAATAAATGTGTAGATTGTGTTTGGGAGACCAATTTTGTGAATATTTACACATTTTTAATGTAACTTTGTTACAATTTTAATTTTTTTAGAAATTATTTAAAAACAAAGGAAATTAATTAGAATGGAGAATGTCTTAATATTAGATATGTAGACTAACAAACTAGTGTATAAAAGTCCTCAAGTTCTCCACCGAGTCTCCTTTCATTCACATCAACCAGTCGTGTAAAATCTTTGATTACGTTGAGAATCCAAATGGGTTTGTGTATAATACCATGATGAGAGCGTATATATAGAGAAATAAAGCAGTCCGATCTAATACAGCAAGACTNCCCCAACAAGTGTTGCATTGCATGCACAATGAACATCGTTCATGTTACAGAGAAATTATTAAGTTCCAACGATGATGAGACAAGACAGACTCCTCCTGGTTTTCTTAATTACAAAACCAATCCACCCTTTTCCAATCCCTTGTTACAATTGCAAGCAATCAAGTAAAAAGATTAAAAAAAAAAGCTGTCTAAGGAAAATGAGCACTACTATTCCCTTCCTTTGCCTTGTCATTGTTTACTCAAAAATCCAACCCAAACAACTGCCATCAATCAAGATCAGCAAAATGAACACTTCTTCCATTTGTAGCTGCGGCCATTATCATACACGGAGAATGATACGCAGAACCACACAACCAGATGCCACCAAACCGGTCGGCTATATATGACTCTTTCTGATGTATAATCTCATGCCACTTGAATTAGAGAAAGGAGAGTCGCTCCTAGCTGCTATGGGGCTCTCTTCCCTGTAATTCAGATTCAGCATTGCCAGTTCTGTAAGCTGCTACCTCTTATAGAAATCATGTGACTCATCCTGCATAAAAATACAAGAATATCAAACATGCAGCATATATACTCTTAATTAGAACACCAACTGTATATCAAGGGGGGTCTATAAAATAAGACTGACATTCCTACAGCAGTTAGTTGTTAGAGCAACTATGTATGTATGCAGGCAGTACTAGGAGGAATGAACAAGGCCAAAATGAATAATACCACAGGCTTCAGCAGTTCTTCTATGATTTTCTGTGCTTGTCTCAATCGCATATCAATGGTGTGGCCAGGCAATTCCGCCTCAATCAGAATGTGCAAAGGTTCATTCACATGCTCATAACCTGGCCTCCCCCTTAATGACTCTTCCTTCAAAGTACAACACCAAATGGAAATCCAGCATTGTTAATTAGAATCAACAACCACAATTTGAATACAAGAAATCCAGACGTAATTGCAATACCAACAATTCAAATTTAAAACGACATATATGACTGATGGTAATAAATTCATACCTTATCAAAAACCCAGCAACGCCAACCAGATCACTGCATTGAGAGATAACAATATATTAATAAGAAAGAACTCTCATTGAGCGAGCAATGCCAATAAAGATCCAACTTGATCAGAAACACAAGGACGCACGAGAAGTGAAGAAGAGTAGAGAAGAAGACATGAGAGCTATTCAATATGTCAGCAACAATACAGCACAAAAGAGCATTAGGGAGATGTAGAGACCCGTATCCTAATTTAATAAAATAAAATATTTAAATGAAAGAGAATGATCAAAATACTCTTAAAACCCGGGATACGAATACCGATGCCTCAGTATACAAACATTTCCATAAAAATTTATTAACAACGAGATGTCATAAAAATAAATGAGATCAACCGGCTTATCAAGTCGTAAGCCACCACGGCATCACGCCGATATAATATCACAAAAATTAAGCTCCGGCAACCCGCTGATATAGAGGTAAAACATTTATGACATCTCGAATTATTTCTCATGCAGCGGAAGATGAAAGTAATAAATAAAAAATCAAAGGAGAAAATAACATGCATATGGCCCTATGGATCCCACCGAGAGATGATGCACAGCTACCTGCTGAAGTGTCTATGTCTGAGCTCCGAGACGAAGGTATAAGTGAGACTGCACGCTAACTAAAGTCTGAAAAACAACGGTGGCGATTATGTGAGTCGCCTACTCAGTGATCATTAAAAGTCTAAATATACATGAAAGTGAAGTCATGCTCGTAGGGTGAGTAGCTCACGAGCACAAGTACAGCATACAAGCAAATCAGAATCACACACCAACACATAAACATCTTATTGTATTATTGTTCTGATTAGTTAGGTTCAATGCATTATTTTATTGTTATATTTATTATTTTTATTATTATGGGCCCTCTACTGTGAGTCAAGTCTCGGTAGCGCATCTGATCAGATCAGGGTGTGAAACCCAAATGTCGAACCTCAGAAGGGGTAGATTCTGAGGCCAAAAACCACTGATAAATCTCGAGTGGCCGCTAGCTACCTGAGGGTGCACTCAGACACACCTAACCGGTGCAAGTCTGCCAGGGGTGCACCTACATCCCCTGGGCATGCTAAACAGCATAATGTGACCCGAGGGTACCCAACCCTCCCTCGGGGCTACCAACCGATACACAGTAGAATTTAGTATTTTATTTTTAATTATATTTTTGATACTTCCTTTGAAATACATTATGTCTTTCAGGGATGTGTGAATTGTATGTGTCCCTGTTTTAACCGGGCCTTCGGCCCATAACTACACCCTAGCACCAAAGCATATTACATGTTATATTTCATAGCAGTGTTTCATATAGAAATTAGGCATGTGAGAACACGCAGGTATACAATTCCAATCATCGCATGTAGCAAACAAGGCAAGTAAACAAACAAACCACACCAACATGCATTCACAAAACAAATATAAAAAGACTTGTAATGTCACCTCGAAATGCAGATTATGACTTCTTCCCGATCCGAGTCTACAGCTTCCGAGGTATCTCTCGTGCCTGAATACCGGTACATAATTTAATCACTAAACCCATTTTAGAAGTAAAAACGTGTATGTGTACTAATGGTATGCTCTAATCGAGTAACTCCCGACCCTAACTATCCGATTAAAAGATTACCGGGCCTAAGTCCAAAAAGGATACTTTTCCTTCTATAACTCCAATGATTAGGGATCTAAGGTTCATCGATTTAAGTTCATTAACGGTTCTCGGGCCTAAAGCCCACTAACTCCTAAATCACAAATTTTGGGCCGCGGGCCTACTTCCTTAAGTCCATATTTACCGATTATGAAGTTGGGCTTCGAGCCCGTTCTTAATGTTCGTGAACTTAATTATCCGTGATTAGGTAATAAGTCCGTAACTTTAAGTCCATTTAAAACCTTCTAGCTTCAAATTGAGATTATTGGGCCTGGGCTCGGTTTTTCCTAAAACCGTCCTAAAGCCATCCCGAGCCCAAGGTTAATCGGCCTAAATTCTATTCGTGTCGGTAAGTTCTCCCGGCCACACACTCTAACTCTCCGCTCTCGGTAAACCGCAATTCACTAAACACATGAATATAAATGTATTTCGACAAATAAATTCAGAATTTAAGTACATGGCATAACCGAGGCAAAACATGGGTAATTACCGTCTAACACTCGTAAAACGAGAATTATAGTTCGCTGGTCAGAACCCGAGCCTTCGCCGGAAAATTCCCGAGCCCTCGCCGGAACAGTGTGTGCTCGCCGGAATATTCGCTGGAGTCCAAAAATGAATCAACAGTTAACTGTCATTAACAGAACAGTCAAACCATTCCCATCCAACCCACATACTACTTCCAAAAGAATCCAATTCGTCAACACAACTCCCGCGGCATCTCAAAAGAATCAAAACAAGAAAAAGGGCCGACTTATTAAATCCTCACCCGGAACTAGGCGACTCTGCAGGAGCCGGTTTTGGATCCACACAGCCCCGAACTCGTCGGCACGCTGCTGGAGAAACACGCACACAGCACATCGGCCACCAACGAACACCATCGCACCCATCGAGCCAACAAACACGCACCATCCACCCCAAAACCCAATCGACACCAACACAAGAAAAAAAAAACAAAGAACAACAACAACATCAACCCATAAGCCGAGATGGAGGAGAAGAGAAATCTAAGGAGGGGTCAGACTTACCGGCAACGCGAGGAAGACAGGAGCGATTCCCGTCCACTCGCAGCGCCCCTCGTCGCACACGGTCTGGCCTCCTCTCGGTCCCCTCTACAACCCGTGGTGGCGGCGACGGCGACCTGAGGGAAGGCAAATGACGGCCGGGGAGGAAATTGTGGAAGAAGGAGATGAGAGGAAGAGAGAAGAAGAGAAAGAGAGAGAAGGGAAGAAGTGACAGTTTCGGGGAGTCGATCCAAAGGAGATGAAAGGAAGAAAAAGATGAGGAAGGAGAGAGAAGGGAGACGGTGGGGAGCAAGACCGTTGGGAGTGACGGCTAAGTGGAGGAGTAACGGAAATAAGAGAGAAAAGAGAAATGAAGAAAAGGAGGAGAAGAGAAAAAGGGGAAGAACGAGGAAGGAAAAAAAAAAGAAATGGGAAGGAGGTGCTGGGGCTAGGTTCTGACCCGCCAGCCAACGACGGGTCGTTGGCTTGGCGCGGTCAACCTGCCTCAGTTGACCTACTCCTCTTTTTTTTTTTTAACCCCAAAACGACGTAGTTTAGATTATAACTACGATAGACGTCGTGTTTCGTTCCGAAACGCGGTTTGGGTCCGACGAAGCTCGAAAGCAACGTATTACCACTCATAATTAATGAATCCAATGGACAATAATTTAATTTAATTTCCATTACCGAAATTCGAATTTTTTTTATAAATCAATAAACGGAAAACCGGGGCGTTACAGGAGAGATTAGACAACAAATACTCACCCAACCAGGAGAAAAGTGAGCAATTAAATTTTCTAGAAAATCTAGTCCTAACACACTCATTACAAGATTGCAAAATAAATAAGATCATTATTGACCTGAACTATAAAAAATTGATGCTAATGATAATCTTGACTATTTCAATGTATGCTGCACTCAAGTAACAGCCAACGGGGCAAGAGCCCTTGACTACTATATTTTGCATTATATGCTATCATCCATTGCCTATTGCAGCATCATCATTAAATCACCATTAATTAGTATCAATAATTAAAAAAGTTGATGAGGTCAGGATAACTTCCATTACACAAAACATATCGAAAACCAATTCAACTCTAGTGAACTTTTCTATTGGGCCACAACTCTGTATTTAATTGGGAGAATTGCATATTAAGGTGGTAATTGGGGTTAGGGCTTCAATTGGGGGAATAGCATAATTAGGGTTTTAATTGGGGGTTAGGGTTTCAATTGGGGTTAGGGTTTCAATTGGGAAATCGCTAAATTAGGTTTCAGTTAAGGGAAATCAAAGGAGAAAGAAGAGACAAGACGACACTTAAGAGGAGAGGAAGAGAAGAAAACAAAACAGAGGAGGAGAAGAAGAGAAGAAAACGAAATTACAAAAGGCAAAGAACACAAACAACAAAACACATAACTCGAACCTTGTTTAGCTACGAACACAGCAACTGCCTTTGTTGCGCTGCAAGCATGCGAGCTCGAAAGACAAATCGTCAGTTACAACAAAGAGAGCAAGCCACAAATAAAGAGGGATCGAGGGGGGAAATCGCAGGAGAGAAAAATTAGGGTGAGAAGGGAGGAAGATTACAAATCGAGAAAGAAAATGAAGAGAGCAGAGAGGAGAAGACGAACCAGAAAGAAGAAGAAGAGAGAGACAGTGCGGCGCAACAAATGGAGAAGAGAGTGGGTTTCAGGCTTTTTATTTGATGTTATTAGGGTTAGAGGGTAGTTTTGGATTAAAAAAACTCAAGCAGGGATAAACTCGGGACAGAAAAAGCTTGTCCCGTCCAAGCCCGTTGTGTCCACTCGAAATGAAGTGGACAGAATTTCCCAAAATTTGTCCAAGCGTGTCCCACCGTGTCCCTCCCTCGCGTCCTGTCCCACGCGCATCAAACGCGGGACAAAATGTTGTGTCCCGTCCCGTCCCCATGTAGCCCATGTACCAAACACTGCCTTTCTGTAATAGTCTTGGAGCTTCTACACTTGACTTGTGTCAAGTTCTGTTATATTTCTATGTACTATTCTCGATTTTAATAGAACGGGTCTACCCGACTTTTATCTAAAAAATAGACACGGTCTACATAATCCAATCAAGGAGCATTATGATGTGCACATTAATTAATATTGTAACAGTCCGGGTAAAAATTTGGAATTTTTACCGGGACTGTAAAAGTCTTTTTACAGTGATTTACCGAATGAATTAATCTTGGGTAATTAATTCAAGGTAAATCGAGCATTGTTTTTCGTAACCGAGGTTTTTCCCGCGCTCGGGATTTTTCGGACCTAAGTTGGTATTTTTCGGGTCCCGGAATCCTCGGGAAAATCACACCGGAAAATAACTAAGGGGGTATCAGTTATTTTTTGGTCCGGACCGGACTCGCCTCATACGCAGACAAGTTGCATTATTGAAGGCGGCGCAGCCTTCACAGGTCACACAGTAAAAGAAAACCTGTATAAAAGCTGATCAGAAGGAAGGAAGGAAGGAAGAAAAAAGGGAAGGAGAGGAAAAGAGGGGAAAAAAAAAGAGGAGAAAGAAAAAAAAGGAGGGGAGAGGAAAATAAAAAGGAAAAAAAAGAGAAAATAAGGAAATAAAAAAAAGGAAACGGAGAGAGTGAAAATAGAAGGAAAAAAAGAAAGAAAAACAAAAGAAAAATAGAAAAAAAAAGAGAAAGAAAAATAAGAGAAAAAGAGAAAAACCGAGAAGAGCACAGTTGCCACCCTTCCTCCTCCTCTGATCACTGTTCATCACGAAGCGTTCCTTGACGCTTCTCGAGTCACCGCCGCCAACAGCATCATCTCCATGCCATCGTCGACCGAACGGCGCCTTCTCCGAGCTTTTTTGCTCGCCGACGCGCCGTCAGGAGGCGTTGACCCGAACGGAAAACCGTGGATCTTGCTTCCTCCGCGCCTACACCTGCTTCCGATAGCTTCACGCCAGCTTTCCGCCGCCAACACGCCGCTCGTGCCGCCTCGACGTCGCAGCTGAGCTCGCCTTTCCACCTCGCGCTTGCCGTCGCGCAGCTGCCGCTGCAATCCGAGGTGAGCGACGGGTTTTGAGAGCCGACCCATTTTCTTGGACGGGTCCTGTACAGTGTTTTGTTTTGGGTTTTCGGGTTGGACGTTGGGCTGGTTGGGCTTGGCACAGTGCAAACCTGGGCTTGGTCCTGTTCAGCCCAGTCCGTTTTTTTTAAAAAAGAAATATATATATACTCATTAATTGGTAATTTTTTTGAAAATTATATATATATTTTAAAAAAATTATGGTAAGTTTTAATTATGGTTTTGGAAAAAAATATAAATATATATACTTTGATTCTTGGAAAATTAAAGATAATTATATTTTGTTTTGAAAAATTAGTATTATGTTTATTTAGAAAAAAAGATATATACCTTGAATATATTTCTGGAGTATTCTATAAATAGTTGTTACTCTTGGAAAAATATATATAGGTATATTTCTGAAATATATATAATTATGTTGATTTATAATTGTTGTAAAAGTATTTTGTCTTTAGAAAATAAAAATGTATATTTATTAAATTGTATTTATTTCCAGAATATGCTTTTATGAATATATATTTTCTAGAAAAAATATATATAGCATATGATTATTTTATATATATTTTTGATAAATAATAATATTTGATAATTATATTATGGTAAATAGTTTTATGGAAATATTTTGGAATATATATATATGTTATAATTTCTAGAAAAATTAGGGTGTTAATATTTTGGAAAAAGTATATTACTTTATGAAAATTTGATTTAATAGTTATGGAAATATATTTTTGTAGCCTTATATACAAACGATATATTATTTTCCGGAAAAAGGTTTAATTACGATAAAAGGATAATTTTATGATATATAATCAAGATGTTTTACCGATGAGTTTGATTTACAGATTATGGCATCATGGCATACCTATTATGTGCATCTTATGTGAGCATATGTGTTTTGTAATATAGGTTTGATATCGGGCAGTTCCCCTAAGAATCGGCTTTGGACTGGTTGATGTTTTCAGAGTTGAGTAATCGGCTAAGGTGAGGATGGATTTCCTTCAATATCTGCCTATATTACTCGGATAATGTGTTTGATGATTGTTTCACTGTTGAGTGTTGCATTTGCTGTGGTTTGATTCGGGATGTTTATCCCAGTGCCTTGATTGATTTTTAGATTTTAATTCTCATGATTTGGTTTTGGGATGTTTATCCCTGTGTCTTTTTGATATAAAGAATAATGGATTAAATAATAAATTGTGATAAGGATGTCGATCCTTGGTTTTGGATTGGGATGTCTATCCCGGTGTTTCGGTTAGGGATGTTGATCCCTGTGATTTGGTTTTTGAGATGATGACGTAAGTGTCATGTGGTAAGTAGTGGTACGACTCGATGGTTAGAGACTGTTCTGTGGTGGCCATGATCTGGGTTCATATGTTAAGCATGTCTATGCTTGGGATGTCTATCCCGGTTTGTTATATTTGGGATGTCTATCCTTGGGTTCTTTTTGATCTGGCACCAGGAATAGGTTGATAACCTTGTTCAACCCTAGCTTATCCGTGACGGGGCCCGAAAAGATAAAATTGGAAAATTGGATTTTTGTTTAAGTCTTTTTGGTCTTGGACTAGTTTTGGGTCGAGTCTTTTGGATTGGTGTATTTTGGTTGTTATGCCTGTTTTCTACCTTGAGTAATTTATAGTGTTGCATATTGATTGTCTATCCATGGTTGGTGGGCACTTCGGACTCACCCCTCACCTGCGGGCTTTCACCCCGTAGGTTGAGTTATTTGTGGTTCAGGTATGATGCATTCCAGACAGGCTGCAACGTTATCCTTTGGACAGGACTCGGATCCATTAGTTTGCATCAGTGTCGCATACAGTGTCTTTGTGAGTTTTAAAAGTCTTCCGTTGTGCTGATTATTGTTATTGTTGGGCCTTGGGCCAGTTGTGATGTTATTGATGTTTATATTTTGGGCTGTTGAGCCAGAGTTACTGATGTATACACTGTATGCTGGGCTTTGTTTGGTTGGGTCGTTACAGTTCCGGCACGTGTTTACTGAGGCTGGTAAATACGAGTCGGGGCGTTTCAAATATAATGAGTTCAAGAATTTAGATACCACTGCCATAAGGAGAAATTTTATGGTGGGGACTCCCCAAATTTAATTAGTTGTAGACCTTATTTTAAATTTGATTATATTTAAAATAATTAAACCATTTAAGTACATATAGAATGTGCATATTTATTTCCTAAATAATACACCATAAATTAAGAAACAAATATAAATCCTAAAATAGAAATAGTGAACCCTTAAATATATTTTATTACCATAAATAGGGGTCTATAACTAATCAAACTTGGGGAGTCCCCTAATAAAATTTTCCCTGCCATAAGTTGGTAGAAACAAGATATTATTAACGCCCATTTCTTTTTTCACGAGGATATTATTACCATTTATGGAGCTTAAATAGGGAAGTTTATTCAAAAGCCAACACAACACAGGGAAATCTGAAAAAAATAAAAAGAAAATTAAGGATTTTTTTTTTTGTCGAAGAAATAATCATTCATTCATAATAAACAAACCGAAGAACATACATGTCTATAAGACACATGTATGGAGTCCAGATCCTAATCATATTACAATCCAAAACAAATCTTCTAGAAAGGAGGACCTGTGGACAAATCCTACTAGCATCAAAAGAGTACTTAGTGTTAGACATAAAAAGATAGAAACTAAAATGGATAGGAGATACATAAGCTTGGATATAGATAAGATCTGGCAAGATATTGTTATGGAACTGAGATCGAGTACCACTCAACTTCAAATTCGGGAAGGTAATGCACGCATCTATCATGAACATCATGTGTTCTAATAAGTCACTCCCGTATGACAAGATTGAAATCCACACAAAAAAAAAAAACCGAAAATGTTGTAAAACAAGTAATGAAAAAGAAGAATGAAGAGAAGAAAAATGGGAGCCAAAGGAGACGATCAACTCAATATTCTTGCTGCATTTCATATCAATATATAGACAAGCAGAAGAGGGGGAGGAGCTGGTAGGTAGGTATATAATACAAAATGACATACACTTAATACACGTATTTTATAACACTCCCCCTTAGATGTCATTGTGTATTGGGTAGAATACGTTTCGGAGAAACTGCCTCATTAAAAACCTTACCAAGAAAAACCCTGTGGGATAACAACTTGGTGAAGGGAAAAAGAGTGCAGTGCGTATTCTATCCCCCCCCCCCCCCCCTCCCCATTTTGGCCTCCCCTGATGTCATGATGTCGTTGCATGCCAATCATCCTTGTCAACCGTTTGGTGACGTATGCTTTGTCCGGTCACTTTTGATATATCATTACTTTAAATGGACAATGTAGACAGCATTATCTTTATAATTCGTTGTTGGAGCATCTTCCTTGCCTTCTTGCTTTTGTGGTCACGATGATGTAGCAATTTCATGTGTAAAGTTGTAGCAGATGTCCGTCTATGATTTATGTGGATCAAATGAAGGACCTGCATCTGCAAAACCAACTATATTCGCTTCGAGCTTACAGGGTTAATATAATATCACGTCTATTATATCCCGAAGATAAGAGTAAAATCATATCTTGCCAATAGGCTTATGGCAAAAGCTTCAGGCTTTATGTTACTAGCGATATAGATTTTCACTTAGATAGGGTACTTCAGGACCTATCTAATAGCACGACATTTGGAAGTTTCTTCAGGAGTTTCAATAATATTTAGATCACAAAAATAGTATGTAAATAATAAACATAAACAATAATAATAAGTGAAAATAATAGTGCATATATGCATTCATACATACTCAAATTTGGTTTAAACCATATAAAAATCAATTTAGCTTAATTTTGTATATTCCCGGGAATTAGTTGCTTCAAGCAACTTGAATCCCTCAGAATTCTCATGTATATGTCATGACATATGGATCCATAAAAACAGGCTGTAACTGCATCCATTAGATGGATTTCTAATTCTTTTCAAATATTGCCAGACTTATCAAATATTTAAAATAATTGCATCCACCATAGGGGAGTATATCCCCTCATAATTAAATACTAGGTCGTCGAGTAAAATCTTGTACAATAAGCAACAAGCTGTGCTTTGTGCGAAAGCCGTGCTTTCCCCCTTTTTCGCACAAACACTCATTTATAATCGACCGGTGTTATACCACTGTTGTGTAGTCCGAAAAATTCCTCGCTTCACAAACGAGTCTAACACAGTCTTAATTAGGTTTCTCTATTTGGCCAATTATTCTGTGCCTACATTTACCAATATAGGTTTATGATCCTCATTTTATAATATTTAGCACTATGTATAAAATAAATATTCCGTCGACGGTTATTTCATGTCGGTTCCTTCTTATTTCTGACACTGTAATTGAGATCTCATCATACTCATTTATTTCAGGTACCTGGTTACTTCTGGAACTTTATCAATTGTGTCAGAAAACCTCTTCTGGAGGATTTTCCTCTTCTTGAGGACTTTTAATATGAACCTCTACTGGAGGTCTTATTTTCTCACTGGGGCCATATTATCTCTTTGCTCCTTTTTCTCTATCGAGAATTTTGTTTTCTTTTAGAACCGAGTATATTCTAAGCTTCTGGCGTACTTTAGATTCATTTGCATATTATACTTGTTCTTCTGGAACATTAATTTGAACAGGAGCATTTGCAACTGGTATATAAGATTTGGTCACTTTATGTGTCTGGCAATTGACAAAATATTTTGCAAATGAATCATCTTCTTTACTTCAGGTTCATACGAATTCGTTTGAGGATCAAAACTAAGCATTGAATACCATTTCAATAATATCTTGATCCAGTTGCTTATTTTCTCCCCCTGATGTTGGGTAAACTCTTTCATCAAATTAACAATAAACAAATCTCCAATGGTAAAAAAGTTTTTCTTTTCCCGTCACTTTTCTGTTTTCGCATTTGTTGTCCCTCTTCATTTTTTCACTCTTCATGTCCCTCAACTCTTGAATTACCGGGCCACCAAGTCCTTTTGACCCCCAGCAGCCGGTTGGGAGCTGTGGCGCTGACACGTATCCATGGGGCCCACTTCAGCTGATTCTATTTTTCTTTTTCTCTCTTTCTTTCCTATTTTCTATTTTTTAGAAATCCTTTTAAGGTTTTATTATATTAATTTTTGTAATAAATAGAAGAGAAAAAAGAATTTATTGTTTTATTGTTTTGCAATTCGTTTTCCTTTTTCTAGATTTTGTTTCTTTGAATAATATTTAATTACAACAAGAATTTTCAAAAAAAATATTTAGATGATAGGAAAAAAAAAGAAAAAATTGGCTATAAACACCCACACACCACCACCACCACCCCTCCCTTTCTTCTTCACCCCACCACCACCACCACCCACACACCCACCTTTCCCGTCCTCCCTCTCCTCCACATCTCCACCGCCCACCACCACCTCATCCCTTCCCTCCTCCACCACCCCACCGCCCACCACCACCTCATCCCTTTCCTCCTCCACCACCCCACGTCCCTTCTCCACCGCGCAAGGCCCGGGCGTCGGCGTCTCCTTCCCGGCGTCAACACCCACCAAGGCGTCCGACAACCCAGGCCCCGCGCCACCACCCACGAGGGCGTCTGAGGGCTGCTCCGGAAACAGGTCTAGCACGTCGGGAACCCCCCTTCCTCCTCGTCCTCGCCGGGCGAAGATGAAGGCGGCACGCGACTTGACCGCGGATGCAGCGTCACCACTCCTGCTCCTCCCTTCTCCCTTACTTACCCGCAACCATACCAAAAATTCAATCCACAAACCACAAAAAAACCTCCTTCATCGCAACAAACGCATCTGCTTTGGACTTGTAAGGTGGAGGCAGAGAAGACGCGGGTGACAGATTCAAAGGAAAGGTAGCATCTCGGCTTGAAGCCTGTTTTTTCCTTTTCATTTTTCTTTTCTATAAAGATTTAATCAATTTTTTAAAAAAAAGTAATAGAATTTTTTTATAAAAGACATAGAATTTTCTAATTAAATATTATTCAAAGAAAAAAAATCGGAAAAAGAAAAAAGAAAATTGAAACAATAAAATAATAAATTCAAAAATTAATATAATAAAACCTTAAAAGGATTTCCAAAAAATAGAAAATAAGAAAGAAAAAGAAAAATAGAAAAATAGAATTAGCTGAAGTGGGCCCCACGGACACGTGTCAACCTCACACGCAACAACCGGCTGTAGGTGGTAATAAGGACAAGGTGACCCGGTAAATTAAGAGTTGAGGGACAGGTTGAGCGAAAAAAAAGGAAGAGGGACAACAAATACGAAAACAGAAAAGTGAAGGGACAAGAAAAACTTTTTTACCAATCTCCAATCATTAGTCAATGATTTATGGAGATTCATACCCAACATACACAACATATATTCCCAGTCTTCTTCAAGGACCAATTTTACTATGCTGTGGTGGAGCATTATATACTGTACAACCAACGGTCCGAAGATGTGAGTTACTAGGTTCGTGACCGTAAACCAATTAAATGAGGAGACCTTATGATAACTTGTTGGCTTGATGCACCTAAGTATTGCTGCATGTAAAATATCATTTTCTCATATAGTAATTTTTCATCAACAATGGTCCTGCAATCAATTGTCAATATTCCCCCAGATCTGTTTGGGTTTATTTCCAATGATATACATTACCCATTGAAGAAATATATCTAGACATATAGTCTAATAACATAAGTAGGGATATGTACCTACAAGTGGCTTAATCATTAAAATAAGTGCGCACAATACAACTTGCGTCACACAATAGACCATCTAGTTGATGCAGGATAAAAATTACCTATATGGTCAACACGGCGGACTTATCAGTCTGCGTTCATGTCCCTGAATTATTCCCAAAATTGCTGGTGATTCTAGGCCGATTTCATCTTGTGAAGGCCAAATAATTAATTTCGCAGCAAACAAACACATGGAAATTCATTGATCATAAAACTTTTGGTTTTTCAATGAATGACCAAATAAATTTCATGCATCATTGATCCGGGATGGCCCAACCGGTCTTGCCAAATAATAAATCCATGAACCAACTGTAAGTTTCCCTAGGCTGTATGACAATCATATACAAGCAAAAGATGCAGCGGAAGCAAAGGAAACTTAGCCAAGAACCACATGTGAAGCATATAAACCGTATAACAAAATTTCGTACCTTGTTCGGTTGAGGTCTTTCACCCAACTGCTGGAACGAATCATCTAGACCAAGACGAAGGCTGGAACGAATCAGTTAGAGCAAGAAGAAGACCTGCTCCTCTACGGTATCCACACGAACCGTGACCTTCTCGGAATCGTCACACGAATCCAAGAACGAGCTCCCCGGACTGATGTGCTAGCAAGAGTAAAACCGGGGCTTGTGTTTGTGGTGTTTTGGTGTTCTTTTTCTTTCACAAAGAAAGGGGTAAGTGTGTGTTTTCTCAAGCTCTCAAGAACACTTCTCAAGGCTCAATCCTCTGAATTTTTCAGACACAAAAACGTTCTAACCAACCCAAGTGTGAAGAATAATGCCTTAGACAAAAGCATGTGCATGCCAACTCACAAAGGCATGTCAAAGTGGACAACACCTTTGGCCAACATGTTTCCACTAACTCTTAGTGGGAATATTCATCACAAGGCTGCAATAATGGCTCCACTAATCTGATGCTTAGTGAACCAAACCACCCCAAAACGACCTGGTTCAACCATGGTCCAACCACGGTCCAACCACACCCGGTCCAACCATGGTCCAACCACGGTTCGACCATCTGCTCGAATCAACGGTTCTATGTGTGTGACCCTGTAGGCACTTGTAACGTCCGGCAATAATTGTAAAATCTCATTTTACAATTATAAGCAAAGAGCGGCGTCTAGCAACACATCATTGCTACCCGAACGACAAGATCAGTACTGATTCTCTATGCCTCGGAATATGTCATCGTCCCTTCGTCCCATTATCAAGATTAAACCGAGACATGGAATATGTCAATCTCGTATATGTTTAATCTCGGTTTCTTGATCCTCGAGTTAACTGTGTAAAACGGATACCAATGATATCAACATATCATAATCCGAGCACGGCCGTGCATTTACAGTTCAACTCTATCAAGAAACCATCCGATAATATACCCGTTATATGGGTTGGACGAATCCCCTCTTGATCAATCAAAACCCACTACATACTCGGCATATACCCAATGATTACCCTTATGTCCACCCAGTTACGGGTGACTAGGAATAATATCAAAGTACATGATTCATATGTTGGATACCTTGACGATCTCAGGTCGGAGGACAATCACATCTATAAGAACCACTAATGACATACATATAACGTTCCATGTAGGGTTCTTATGTGGGTCGGTCCAGTCCACAAGTTCTCCAACTTGTACCCGTATGTAGAATTCATATCACATATAAATTCTCAACATACGCTAGTCTTAATTTATTATTATAACCCATCCGTAATAATAATCGACTAGGGACATTTAAGAATATACATATCAAATATATATATATACTAGGGTTATAAGTATGTGCAAGCGTTTATCTCATAGACGATACTTATTGGAATAACCTTAAAGTGTATGTACATGACTATAAATAAACATCCATGATTGGCTTTTGTGCATATTACTAACAATCTCCCACTTGCACTAAAGCCAATCATCCATGTATCTTATACATGTGGATCTAGCATGACCATCATGCTTCAGTTGCATGAGAAGATTAGACAATGTATCTTCTACATTGTTCCCAGAAGGAACTATACACAGCCTTAGTTGTAGAGTCGGTAGCTGTTCTTGCTTGGAACTCTTCCAGCTCACAGTACCACCTCCAAGACAAAACACATATCCTTATTGCGATCTAAAATCATCCCTGTCAGTTTGGAAGCTGGCATCTTTGTAACACTTTACAACAAGCCCATCAACGCTTCCGTAAACCAGGAATGCATCCTTAGTGCTTCTCAAGTACTTAAGGATATTTAACCGTTATCCAGTGACTTTCACCGAGATCAGATTGGCATCTGCTTGTGACACTCAAAAGCATAAGTGACATCCGGCCAAGTACATTGCATGACATACATGATAGATCCTATTGCAATCGCATAAGGAATCTAACCCATCCGCTCTCTCTCCTTAGTCATACTAGGATACAGAATCTATGAGAGAGCTATGCCATGTGACATGGGCAAGAAACCGTTCTTGGTATCTTTGCATGCTAAACCTCTTTAGCATCTTGTCAATATATGTACTCTGGCTTAGCCCAAGAAGCCTTTTGGATCTATCTCTATAGATCTTTATGCCTAATACTTAGGCAGCTCCTCCTAAGTCCTTCATTGAGAAATTCTTTCCTAACCAATTCTTTACAGACTTTAGTGTCGGAGTGTCATTCCCAATAAGTAGGATGTCGTCAACATACAATCAACAAGAAAACAATAGTGCTCCCACTAACCTTCTTGTAAACACATGAATCATCTTCATTTTTAATGAAACCAAACTCTTTGATTACATCATTAAAACGAAGTTTCCAACTCCTAGAAGCTTGCTTTAGTCCACAAATGGACATTTGCAACTTGCATACCATATCTCATAGTCATGGCATCCAACTATAGCCAATAGAATTCGGATAGATTTAACTATGGCGACTAGTGTGAAGGTTTCATCATAGTCAATACCATGAACTAGCTTGAAACCTTTCGCAACCAATTGCCCTTAAAGGTAATCACATTACCATCCATGTCGGTCTTTCACAAAGACCCACTTGCACCCTATAGGTTTTACCCTTTCAGGTGGATCAAACAAGGTCCATACCTTGTTTTTCATACATGGATTCCATTTCCGAATTCATAGCTTCAAGCCGCTTCTTGGAGCAAAGACCCGTAATGGTCAGCTGATAGGAAGTGAGCTCATCCTAACTTATGAGCATCACATCTCCAATATGAGTTATGAGAAATCCATATTTCTCAAGCTCATACCGAGTCCTATCCGATCTACGCGGTTCATGTGTTTTAGGTACAGGATTCTCAACCACAACAACTTGCGGATCCTGTCCTTTGTTCCATCTCAGCCTCCTTATCTCGAACTACTTCGACTTCTATTATTCTCCCACTGATTCTTCTAGAAATAGACATTCTTTCTAGAAAAATAGCATTCCGAGCCACAAACACTTTATGCTCTATGGGATTATAGAAACAATACCCTTTAAGGTATCGTACAAAAGGCACTTGTCGGATTTAGGGTCGAGTTTATCTGATACTTCACGTCTCACGTAAGCGTCTCAACCCTGAATACTCAAAAGACAAATTGGGACACTTCCCAGTGCATATCTCATATGGTGTCTTTTCGACCGATTTAGATGGAATACGGTTAAGGTAAATGCAGCACTCAATAATACATGTCCCTAAAAGAAAATAGAAGGTCAGCTTGACTTATCATAGAACGAACCATGTCCAACAAGGTTCTGTTCCTCCTTTCGGATACACTATACCATATGCATACCCGGTGGAGTAAGTTGTGATACTATACCACAACCCTCTAGATGATCAAGAAGCTCTCGGTCTAAGTATTCACCGCCTCGATCTGATCGAAGCATCTTAATACTTTTCGGAGTCGATTCTGTACTTCATTCTTGAATTCTTTGAACTTTTAAAAGGATTCTGACTTGTGTCTCATTAGATCCACATAGCCGTATCTACTGAAGTCATCAGTAAATGTAATGAAGTATTGAAAACCACCTCTAGCCTGTGTAGACATAGGTCCGCATACATCAGTATGTATTAGACCTACCAAGTCTTAGGCTCTTCACCTTTACCCGTAAAGGAAGCCTTAGTCATTTTGCCTAATAAACATGACTCATATGTCTCATATGATACAAAATCAAATGAGTCTAAAATCCAACTTTATGGAGTTTAGGAATACGAGCCTCGTCTATATGGCCCAAACGACTATGCCAGAGATAGGTTTCACTAGAATCATGTAATCTTAACCTTCTTCGTATTAATGTTATAGATAGGCGACACTAGGTTTAGAATATACAAATCATCGTTTAAAATGCACCACCACAATCAATTTCATTGAAATAAATAAAACAACAATTGTTCTTTATTTTCAATGAAAAACCTTTCTTGTACATACAAGACACAGAAATCAAATTCCTGCTTATGGCAAGTACATAATAACAATTGTCCAGTTCTAAAACCAAACCATTCGGTAAGGATAGATAGAAAGTCCCTACGGCTAATGTAGCAACTCTTGCTCCAATTCCGAGGCGTAGGTCTATCTCGTCCTTAGCCAATCTCCCACTTTTTCTCAGTTCCTTCACATTTCCAAAATGTGAGAACCACATCCGGTATCTCATACCCACGATGCAGAGGTAGAGATATTAGCCTCTATAACAAAATACCTGAAGCGGAAGTCTCACTTCCCTTCTGCTTCTTTACCTCTTCAAGGTAAACAGGGCAGTTGCATTTCTAATGGCCTGGTTTATTGCAACGGAAACAATTTCCTACCTTTGCAATACCTCCCTTGGGTATCAGCACATGAGAACAAGAAGATGTATATGCACCAAACCTTTTGGTACATTTCTTCTTCTTGTCTAACATTGCTTTACCCTTTTCCTTTTCCAAGGAAACTAAGACCCTCAAGGCTCTCAATGTATCTAATACTTTTGAGCACATGAGGTCCAACGGGTGACAACTCAGCCATCTTGCATTGGAACAATGCCTTAGAGGTCTCGTACCTCCCATGCCTTACTTGCTCTCCTCAGAGCAATTTCAGGTGTTCAATCATATCGAACGCCCACATGTTCTCATCTTGCTTCTGAAGCTCAGAGTCCATGGAAATTAGCATAAGGCATGCAACATCCAATGCATCATCAACATGCTACTCGCAAGCATCTACTTCTGCCCTAGAAGCATTAGGCCCCGGTTCATTAAGAACAGGCCCTTCAGGGACATATAAGTTCTTTTCTTGTTTGAGGACTATCCTCAAATGTGATGCCACTCTAGGAACTATTCCTATTCAGCTTGTCCTTCTCAAGGACCGATCACAATAATAGGTGCTAGTGTTTTGTGCCATGGTAATTCTACAACAAGATCAACTCACACAAATAATAGTCATGCATACAAATCATTTAATAAGGAATTCTATTAAATGTACTCCTACTATATAAATCAAGACAATTATATAAGTAGGCCAAGATCCATATTTCACTACAACATAAGTCAGCTAGGGCTGATCACCTACATCATAGCTATTTAGGTAGACAACTCTTGTCAATTACATCTCTATGTAACTCTTGGATAGTTGAGTGAACAACACCTTGTCCAAGTCTATCTTATAGACATTGCTCAACCCTTGCCTCTAGGTTCTTAATCCTATTAAGGTAACCTAGTTAAGTCCAAACCCACAACAAGCAATCGGGATATTACAATTATCCTCTCGAACCTTGCTAGGATAAACATAGGCACCTTGCTAGGGCAAAACCTACCTAGTGTTGATCTAAGCAATGATTAGTGCTCATCATGGAAGGCAACTAAGAACTTAATATTTCATCAATATATGTACATACATCTCATGCTTATTCTTGATAAATCATACATTGATGTTAAGCAAATTTGGAAAACAAAAATGCAAGTGAACATCGATGTCCATAAATGAACATCGATGTCTATGAGAATCTGATTCTCGCCAACAATTGGCAGCACTTAGTATTTCGGCCATATCCGGAGCTATAGAGCTCGGATTTGTGCAAACTTGGTGTCCTTCGAAAGCTAAGAAGTAGAGCTACAACTTTTCTGTTCAGGCCAGACACCAATTCGGCCTCCTTCTGAGTCAAATTTTCTGTTGAAGTCGCTGCAGTCCACAACATCGATGTTGAACCCTTCAACATCGATGTTTGGAGTTTGCGAATCCATAAAACATCGATGTTTTCAAGCAAACATCGATGTTGGAGGTTGCCGAATGCATAAAACATCGATGTTGACACTTAAACATCGATGTTTGAGTACTTGAACTCCAAACCTTTTGGCAGTAGCTCAAAAACATCGATGTTGGACATTAAAACATCGATGTTTTGAGTACTTGAAAGTTCAATATCTTGGCAGTAGCATTATAACATCGATGTTTAACATTTAAACATCGATGTTTGGGTTCTGGAACTCAAGAACATCGATGTTGACACTCAAACATCGATGTTGTTGGAGCTCTGGAACTCAAACCAATTTGGCCGAGCTCAAATAACATCGATGTTTAACATTTAAACATCGATGTTGTTGAGTGTTAGCATGAGAACATCGATGTTGGAAAACACAACATCGATGTTTTGGAGATTCGGCCAAGGCCAATCTTCATGCCAACATCGATGTTGGTCACACCAACATCGATGTTTTGGCCAAACATTGCTTGAACGACAATCGTTCGAAACGTAAACCGACACTCGGTTTTTCTTAGTCGAACTCTTCGATCTACTGCCATAAACATCTTGATTGATATCTCATACCAATCAAGTGCTTGTTGTCAAAACGCTTTTGACAAATCAACCTCAACAACTTATGTATCACATATACACAATTGAAGACAATATGACATGATCATGCTTTATCACATAGAACATATCATGCATATTCACTAAGACATATCAAGCATATGAATATATTTGAATGGCAAAACACATATATATACCAAATCAAAAGCAGCATATCAATTGCCAAAACACCAAGACATCATGTTCAAAATCATTTGGCATATCACATACACAAAATGATTCCTACACATGCTAGGATGATCATATCACATATGCATCACTTATACGGTTTAGAGCTTCACAAGAAGGCTCCGCTACCACTGTAAGTTTCCCTAGGCTATATGACATTCATATACAAGCAAAAGATGCAGCGGAAGCAAAGGAAACTTAGCCAAGAACCACATGTGAAGCATATAAACCGTATAACAAAATTTCGTACCTTGTTCGGTTGAGGTCTTTCACCCAACTGCTGGAACGAATCATCTAGACCAAGACGAAGGCTGGAACGAATCAGTTAGAGCAAGAAGAAGACCTGCTCCTCTACGGTATCCACACGAACCGTGACCTTCCCGGAATCGTCACACGAATCCAAGAACGAGCTCCCCGGACTGATGTGCTAGCAAGAGTAAAACCGGGGCTTGTGTTTGTGGTGTTTTGGTGTTCCTTTTCTTTCACAAAGAAAGGGGTAAGTGTGTGTTTTCTCAAGCTCTCAAGAACACTTCTCAAGGCTCAATCCTCTGAATTTTTCAGACACAAAAACGTTCTAACCAACCCAAGTGTGAAGAATAATGCCTTAGACAAAAGCATGTGCATGCCAACTCACAAAGGCATGTCAAAGTGGACAACACCTTTGGCCAACATGTTTCCACTAACTCTTAGTGGGAATATTCATCACAAGGCTGCAATAATGGCTCCACTAATCTGATGCTTAGTGAACCAAACCACCCCAAAACGACCTGGTTCAACCATGGTCCAACCACGGTCCAACCACACCCGGTCCAACCATGGTCCAACCACGGTTCGACCATCTGCTCGAATCAACGGTTCTATGTGTGTGACCCTGTAGGCACTTGTAACGTCCGGCAATAATTGTAAAATCTCATTTTACAATTATAAGCAAAGAGCGGCGTCTAGCAACACATCATTGCTACCCGAACGACAAGATCAGTACTGATTCTCTATGCCTCGGAATATGTCATCGTCCCTTCGTCCCATTATCAAGATTAAACCGAGACATGGAATATGTCAATCTCGTATATGTTTAATCTCGGTTTCTTGATCCTCGAGTTAACTGTGTAAAACGGATACCAATGATATCAACATATCATAATCCGAGCACGGCCGTGCATTTACAGTTCAACTCTATCAAGAAACCATCCGATAATATACCCGTTATATGGGTTGGACGAATCCCCTCTTGATCAATCAAAACCCACTACATACTCGGCATATACCCAATGATTACCCTTATGTCCACCCAGTTACGGGTGACTAGGAATAATATCAGAATACATGATTCATATGTTGGATACCTTGACGATCTCAGGTCAAAAGACAACACATCAGTAAGTAACGCTATCGACAAACATATAACGTTCCATATAGCGTTCTTATGTGGGTCGGTCCAGTCCACAAGTTCTCCAACTTGTTCCCGTATGTAGAATTCATATCACATATAAATTCTCAACATACGCTAGTCTTAACTTATTATTACAACCCATCCGTAATAATAACCGACTAGGGACATTTAAGAATATACATATCAAATGTATATATATACTAGGGTTATAAGTATGTGCAAGCGTTTATCTCATAAACGATACTTATTGGAATAACCTTAAAGTGTATGTACATGACTATAAATAAACATCCATGATTGGCTTTTGTGCATATTACTAACACCAACTTCAAGTTGGTGCCAGCTTCAGGCTGCGCAAACTGTGTTTTTAAATACTTAAAATTGCTAGCTTCAGGCTAGTGCATTCCAGCTTCTGGCTGGATATGGTAAGTTTTAATTACTCAATTTCTAGCTTCATGCTGCAATATATGTGCCAATTTTAGGATTATTTATGCCACTCATGTCGGAAAAAGAACAGGATTATTGAGCAATAATTAAATGTAGTAACAAACTTTGTCAAAAGCAAATCCTATTGGATCTGTCTGGGGGTCCACATATTGAAAAACTGACACCTGTCTAAGCTCAGGCTATAAGAAGGGAGTGGTAGAGTAAGAAGGGAGTGGTAGAGTCAGAAAGATTCAGAAAACTCAGAAAAACTCAACAAGACAAGAAAAATGCCTTCTTCAGCTACTGTTTTCTTTGTTGAGGGTGCCTCTCTAGGAAGAAAGAATAGGTTAGCTTATAGCATGGTGAATGAGCAGCAAGAGGAATTACCGAGTGAACTCGCAAGAATTCCTCGTTTAGTGTTTGTTGATGAGCTTTACTCGTCTAGGTTCTTTGTAACTCCTATGGAAGAAACATTATTCCTAGAGGACCAAAGCAATCTAAGGGCTTCCTTTATGGCTCGGCGAACTCTATTATGTTTTTCATATCTGATAGACTGCAGGAATTTCAGCTAGAGCCTTCATGTCAAATTTTAAATCAAAGCAGTTATTATCAGGTTTCCATGATGGCTCGGAGTGTCCCAAGGGTGACTGGGTTACCACCTACATGGCCTAAGGTACGACTTTTACTATAGAATTACAGGGGTGTAGCAAGAAGGTCCCAAGATTTAGTGCGTACCTTAAGGGATCTGAAAAATCAGTGCAAGCCCAACATGGTATTGATTACTGAAACTTTGTGGCAAGCTAAAGAAAATCATGGTGTGATTCCACTTTGTTTTCCTCCAATAAATCTGTTTGAGATACCTGGAGAAAATAACGTGGGTGGTATGTGGTTCTCCTGGAACGACAGTGTTAGGGTCAACATTAACAGTGAGGCTCAAAGTTTCAGGGTCAATGTTGTACCCAATAGATAAATAACTATTAATACTCATGTATGAGAACCTCTTTGAATATTCTCCAGTTATGGATTCATTTATGCAATAATAATATGCATGTTTGCCCTTAGCTTTGCCATTATTATCTCATTCACGGCCACATGGCACAAATAATTATACTGTCTCATTCGCTTCAGGGAATAGAGCAGAATCAATTCAACAAGATCAATAATAATTTCCCTTTTATTATTGTAAATGGGGGTTTCTGTACTCTTCAAGAGTATTAGCTCTTCCAGAGCATAAATATATGATCTTCTGGATCATAGTAAAGATTGCGTTCTTCGGGAACATATTCAAACTTATGTTCTTCTGGAGCGTATTAACCTTTTTCTCATTTTGAGATTGTATTATCACATTTTATGTGAAATAGTTGACATCCACACATATAATTCTCCCCCTTGGATGTCAACTTGCATTGTCTTCAGGACAAATGCCATTATTCTAGAAACGATGGTAAAATGATGTAAAGTAAATAAAATAAAATAAAATAGCACATAATAATAAAGCTGAAACATAAAATAAAATTATTCAATATATATTGGCTTGCACCTTCAGGGTAAGCAAGATAAGAACAGTATCCATCTTCTGATGGTCATACAATATCCACCTTCTGGTGGTCATACAACATCCACCTTCTGGTGGTCATATCTTTTTTCAATTTTCTCAAAGATCTACGGGATCTTTTGGCAGTAAGACATCCAGTCTTTGCTTTTTTTTCTCTTTTATTGCGTCTTCCAAACGATTTGCATTTAAATGCATTCAATGCCCATAACAAATTTCTTTTGGAAATTTTAAGGGCCTCAAATTTAAGTAATATTAACATAATTCTAAAAATTTAATAAATAAAAAACTTAATTAAAATAAATAAATATGAGCCTTTTATTAATTAGTCCAATTAAAATTAAATAACCGAAAGTTAAATGCAATGGGCCTTATACGAGCCCAATCAAAACGTAAATTAAAGCGAGAAAATAAATATAATGGGCCTTTTCATAGCCCATTTGAAAAATAAAACATAAATTAAATAAAGGCATAATAATAGAGGGTATGCTTACTCGATAAAGGCGGCTTAGCCGGCCAATAAATGAAACAAGGCGGCTTTGCCGGGCAATAAATGAAACAAGGCGGCTTTGCCTGCCAACAAAGAGATAAGGCGGCTTAGTCGGCCAATATTGAACAAATAAACAAATGCAGATTGAAAAGATTTATAAATGATTACCTTACTTATGCCCGGTTATTATTCCAGTATTTTAATACTTTGATATAATAATTATTATTTTCCCAAATTATATTTTCTAGAATTATATTTTTTTCTTTATATTTATTTATTTATTATTTTCGGACTGGGCCTTTTAATAGTGCAGCCCAGGCCCAAATCAAAAAATAAGGCCCAGAGCCTTAAATAGTGCAGCCCAGGGGCCTAAGCCCATCCATACAGCCCGACCCAGGTTAACCCTAGCCCAGGTCAACCCAGCACACAAGCCCAGCAAACCAGGCCCGCAACCCGTCTGTAGTCGGGTCGGATCACCTCTTCACGGGTCAGACCCGTCACATTCGGGTCATCTTCAACCCTTCAAGTTGCGACCCTCCCGCGTTAAATGGGTCATCGCAACCCGGCCTCACCTTAGCGGGTTCAGCGGCGGTCGGTGCAAGAGGAGGAAAGGAAGGGCGCATCGACACTAGGACAGCATGCGGCGGATGATGGCAACGCAAGTGGCGGCTGAAAGGAGGTGCAGCGTCGCTGGAAGCAGGTGCAGGCGTGGAGGTAGGCGGATCCACGGGTCGCTCGGCGGGTCGTCGTCTCCTGACGGCGCGTCCGGCAGCGGAAACGGGCGGAGACGGCATCTTCAGGTCGGCGACGGGACGGGGAGGGCGCCAGTGGTGGTGGTGACGCGAGAAACACCGTGGAACACTTAGATATGAACAGTAACCCGAGGTGGCGGGACTGTTCATCGTCGTCTCTTTTCCTTTTCCAGTATTTTTTTTCAGCTCCGGTTTCTCTCCTATTTCTTCTTTTCTGTTCCGGATTTGTAAAACAAAGATCAGGTAGGGCTTTCGTGCTGATAACATGTTGTAAAACAAGTAATGAAAAAGAAGAATGAAGAGAAGAAAAATGGGAGCCAAAGGAGACGATCAACTCAATATTCTTGTTGCATTTCATATCAATATATAGACAAGCAGAAGAGGGGGAGGAGCTGGTAGGTAGGTATATAATACAAAATGACATACACTTAATACACGTGTTTTATAACAGAAAATAAGGATGGAGGATGCCTTCTTCACAGTTCACATTCACACTAATAACTAGTAAGACATCACTAGACACGGGTGTGCTTTTTTATGGCTAGAGTGAGTGATTTATTAGGTGAGCTTTGGTTAGTACGCCACTATAGGTTGCACCTTGATATATCATAACTCTCAAAACCTTTGATATTAGTGGCATCTATCTCCGGTGGTGGTTGGTGGGGCCGACAACCCAATTCAAGGAAACCGTACCACTCCCATAGCAAAGCCTCCGATCTTCCACCTCCATTCTTCCGCTTCCTTTAAAGCAGGAATCGACTGTAGCAAAGCCTCCGATCTTCCGCCTCCATTCTTCCGCTTCCTTTAAAGCAGGAATCGACTGCAGCCACTTCGGTTCTTCCCGCCGCCGGCAAAACTATTTCGTGCGAGAGAAAGAATTACTTGCAGCTCCTCTGTTGTTCAACAGCGACGACTTGTCGTCACCAACGGCAAAGTTTCGGTAAATTAAATATCATTGGCATAATAATGTTGAGTTGTGAAATATGTACAAATTTGTATTGCATCATATATACTGTGTTTGGCTGGCTGGCTCCACATGAAAAATGTTAATGATGTATAATTAATGTATTAATTGGCTTGTTTTGTTGCGTTGATGTGTCAAATCTTGAATGGGTTCAAATTTCCTTCTTCCATGTGAAATTCGGAAAGTAAAACATCCTTTTTGAGGTTACATTATTTTGTTTCTGTTTGGGTTGGCATACTTTTAAGGATACTTATAGCTGTTAACATGGATATATCACTGGGCCGTGGATGGGTTGTTCTAAGGCTCGGCCACGGTTGAACGGGTAGGGTTTTGTAAATTCTAAACATTTATCGTCGTCAAAAAGGGTTTAGAGACCATCTCTTTTTCACCAGAAAAGAACGAAGTCTTTGTGTATTGGTTGGTCTTAGAAATGGAAATGGAAACTTACACTGCTAGCTTTGTTAATCTTCTCTGCCGTTAGTTTCTCATTTTTTTCTTCTCTCTCCTTCCCCTCTCTACCAGGAACTGTCTCGCAACGGAAACCATATTTACTCGTTTCTTCTAATTGATCTTAAGTTCGAGAAGAGAAATTTGAAAGGCATAGGATGTCTGGTAAGGATTTTTTGGAGGAGTTGGTATTGGATATACTGTTACGGCTCCCTATGAAGGCTATTGTAAGATTCAGGTGCGTTTCCAAATCTTGGGGCACTCTCCTCTCCAGTCCTGATTTTGTCTACAAGAGTCTTCTCTTTGATGAGGAGAACAAATATTCCCATTTCATGGTCAAATATCGTGATGTTAATACTAGGAATTTTGTGTTCTCCTTGTTGTCTCATGACACCCTTGACCTAGTGGTGACTAAAGATTTGCCAAACCCTCCTGGGTTTGATTATGCCCACAACCGAGGTTTGGATCTGCAAATTGTTGGCAGTTGTTGTAATGGTTTAATTTGTTTAGGCAGTTCCGAGCATATTAATGAAGAAGGAGGGATTGTTCTGTGGAATCCTGCAACCTCTGAAACAAAGGTTGTACCCAAATTGGAAGTCACCCGTCCACCCAGAACATGGGATGAGAATAACTATCTTGGTTTCGGTTTTGATGATAAAACAAATGATTATAAGATTGTTAAGGTCACGGGATTGTGGTGTAATCCTGTTGGGTCGCGTGATTATGAGAATCCGGCTTACAAAAATGAAGTTGCTTTATACAGCATGAAGAATGGTTCATGGAAAATTATTGATGCAACCATCCCATTTTTGCGTCTTACTTGCGAGTCGCGTCTCTGTTGTACCGGATCCGGCAACATAGTCTACTGGGAGGCATATAGTAGAGAAGGCCACCACGTCTACAAAAACGCAATTGTATGTTTTGATATGGGCAGTGAAGAGCTCAAAGCAACGCCCACGCCAGAGGACCACATGTTTAGTTGGCAGATGTGCTCATTGTTTTCCTTGCACAAATCCCTGGCCATGATTGTACTGAGAGAGGATAAACAAAGGATGCAGAAGTCTTTTGAGATATGGGCATTATTTGAAGCTGGTGTTAAAGACTCGTGGACTAAATTGTTCACGGTTGCAGGGTTTCCTGAGCTTGAAGGTCCTCTTGGTTTTCAGAGCAATGGAGACATATTTTTCGAAACAGGCATAGAAGGATTGCTCACAATCAACCCGCTTACACAGGCACGCAGGGATGTTCAAGTAGTTGGAAAAGATTGCAATTTCCAGATTGTTCCTTACAAGGCCACTCAGGTTTCACTTCAAGAAGAAACTGAAGTCGGATCGGAGAATGCGTTGATTTCACCATAGGAAACTTGATGCTATGATAATTTCAATGTCCCTGTTGGCTGTTGGATGTGAGTATTATCTTTTGTAGTTTCTACTTTTACCGTGTATGGTTCCTTCAAAGACGTTCTCATCATTTTTCTGTACCTCTAGCTCCATACCACATAAAACATTTCTCAGTGTTTCTTCTCATTTATGGATTTGTAGAGTTATATTCTTATATTTTGTTAAGACTTTTTCTTTCCTTTTACAGGGTTTGCTAAGATTAACCTTATCTTGTTACCTGTTTTAGTAGCACTTTTCTAACATTTAGTAGCGATCTAGGCATTGCAGAAAAGATCCCGAGTCCCGACTGTTGTTTGCTTTAACCAATCAATATTCAACGTTGTCTGTTGCCCTGTAGTGGAAGATGGTTCTTTTAGTTAAAACTTAAAATGATATGATAATAGATTTTCTTAAACTTTTTTTCGTATTGTTAAAAATATTATAAGTTGTGTGTTAATTTATTGCGCAGGGGTTGGAGACACCGCTGGACCGCCAAATAGCAGCAACCAAACAACCATACCTCTTTGGGTCTGATTGGACCAGGAAAGGAGAACACTTGAGGAATCAGAAGGCCCTTGGTCTTCATAAAAGGCCAGAAAGAATTAAACTTTTGCATTGGAAAAAAAAAATAGAAAGATATTATTCTAGTATGGGCTTAACTCGACCTCGACGTTCGAACTCGTTTTTATGCGCTTTCTTCCTCCAACTTCTGTTGTTTTCATCTGATAGTTGCTCGACAGTAGCAGGGCTGTTTTGCTTGCCTTGCTGGAGACGGAAACATGAGATAATTTGCACCTTTACAATGAGGGTGTGTGCTGCCAAATCGGAATTGGCAATTTGGCATGGCATCCCATGTGACAGCTCCCCCTCTAAATGGGGCTTGTTTTTTGGATCTGCATTCGTGGCATACAGGCCCACTTGAAAGTGGGAGTTGCGATCTTTGTAGAGCTGTCGCTCAAAACTGAAGCCCAACTTGTAGGCTCTGGTTGTATATGTTTGCAACCACTTGACGGGTAGAGGTTTAAAAGGTGGTTCCTCTTCTGATCTGGAACACTTCAGCAAATTGCCTTTTACTCTTTTTGTTTTCCATTCAGTACCCAGAACTTTGCCCCGACTAATGCAACTTGGAACACAATGGCACGATTACAATTATTTTAAAAGTTATTTTTTTCAATTTTGGGATTCGATCCGGGTCGCGCACTTGGTAATGGCGGGTGAGTCTCCCAATCGGAATTTTGTGGGAGGACTCGATCAACAAATTGCTTTGATAACCGAAGTTTGTTTTAACTTGCTTAAAAATAATTCTTTTTTTGAAAAAGTTTTAAAGAAATATCGATGGTTTTAATACTCGCGATGGAATTCTTTTGGGTCACAAAACCATCATGACCTGTCCGTGCTTGATACTCGCGAGGCGAGGACAGACCATAGCGGCCCAACAACACAGACCAAGGCCCAAGCGATAGCGTTCTGTAGTAGAGATGATCCACAAACTTCTAGGAGAGGACAGAGGTCAATAGAGCCCAATAAACGGAGAAAGAGACGATTAAAGAATGAGCCCAATGGCAATAACTCCGCAATGTCGTCGGCTCTCTAATACTTGACCAGCCTCACTAAAGGCTTAATGAAGGCAATTTTTCTTTGTCTTGTTATTACTATTGTTACTATTCTTATTTTTGCCGTTGATACCATTCCGAATGGGGTTGGAGTGCTCCCAAGTCTCCCATATCTGACATTTTACATAGTCCATCCCTTTGCTTGCACGATTTATCCATATGCTAAAGTTGTCCGGATACTGTACGGGACCCAAACAGCACCGAGTTTCTTGCTCTTTTCTCCTATTTTCCTGACATCCCATTTACCGATCCTGCTCTTCCTACAAATTGAACACCGGTGTTGTCATGTATATTAGAGCCCCACGTAGCAAGGTTTATTGCTGTTACTTGAGGAGGTAACTCACACTGGATGCAGGCACATGATTGTTTCGTCCTTGTTTGTGCCACTTGGATGGCATTTCTTCTTCTAATTGAGTAAAAGCAAACTGAAACAGTTGCTCTTAATTACTGATATATTAGCATATCACACAGCTATTCCCTTGTATATGAGGAAGTTGCTCTGCCATTTGCTAGCTACATGACAGCGATCATGGACTCTTTTTGACCGAACAAGGCTTTCTATATACACACAAATACACCAGATAAACGGGCACAGACACACACGCTCACAAAGTGGGACAGCCCCAGGAAACCACATGAAGTTTTTTTTTTTTTTTCAGCTCAAGTCGCCAACTTGAGGTGGGACAAGACCCCAGAAGCAGCAATATTGAGTTCTGAATGGACATTTCTGCGATGATTGTTACCTTGAAAAGTTTTAACAAAAGTGAAATATCTTGACAATTTTATTGACGTTCATGCATTTTCTCTCTTTTTTGCAAATCTAATTTTTACTCTTCCCTGCATTCCCCAATTTTATATCTACATATGGTAACTGTGCGTATTTAAGAAGTGATGAAAACCATAGTTTCAATTTCATTTTCATGTTCTTTTAACACTACTTAACCGACTTCCTGGGTAGTATTCATGGTAAGTGTGGTATGAGGGGTTTATGAATAGAGTATTTGGGAATAAGTAGTGTTTCTGAAAATTGAGTTTTGATTACTTCGACCGGGCAAGTATTCTGAGAAATCCACTGTAAGTAGAGGTAACGTATGCATCTCAATGAATTAATTCTAGGCCTATTCACACTTTCATGCAACGGAGGCACAAGGTCACAAAAATTTGCGGGAGGTTAGACTTAGAGCACTTGCATGCCTAATACCATTCTGTCTACTAGTATGTTTAGCTAAATAGTCTGCTGTACTGTTGATTATTCTATTCACATGCTTTCCAAAACAATTTCAGAAGCTAATACCACTGCAACGGGTGTCCTGATTCCTGTTTAGTGGCAGTTACCAAATTCATCGAATCAGACTCAAAGAAGGATTACAAAAGGTAGCCCCAAGCAATACTGTTAGGCTCAGCACTGATTTCGTGGAAGCACGAGGGATGCAGACACGTAGTGTCAGCATATCTTTGTGTCCCAGGCTCCATTATTACATAATCTAAATCAACAAAAGACCCCAGACAAAGTAACCCAAATCTGTCAATCCCGTACCAGCAGTGGGTGAAGTCGGTATTGAAGGATTCCCCTCTGTAGCTATCCAACGACCCACTACAGGACGAGGAGTTGCCTCTTTTGGAGGGCTCCAATAGTCGCAGCATTTCTCAATTAGTCTAGTATTTACAAACCAGAACAAACACAAACCCAGCAAACTTGTGAGTCACCCTATGAAGTACATCTTATTCCAGTAAGTAGAAGCCATCCAGATGACAAGATTGTGACCATGTGAATTCCACCACAGAAAGGGGTACGGTCCAATAATACCCGGACCCATTTAGATTTTAACCCAACAGATAGCAAAGACACATCCTGTGCGAGAGATTTTATAGTCTAATTGGGGTAACAATCTCTACTTGCCTCTGCAATGCCCCACCAGGATAAAAAAGGGTTGTCTTTGATTTAAATAAATTGGATTGTGTCTTATAGAAATGGCCATTTTCAATGCCCTACCACTACCAGCATCACTATGGACCAATTATTGGGAATTGTTAAAACTGTAAGCTATATATATTTTTTTTCAGAAAACATAATATTATCATTATTTTTATTATTATTTTTTTATTAAATCCGGACTGGGCCAAATATAGCCCACAAAAGTCAACCCAGCAGGTCAGCCCTTGGCCCAGGCGTAGGGCCCAGACCAAAGCATGAGCCACAAGCCCACGCCAAGCCTAGACCGCGCCAGCCCAAGCTCCAGCTGACCCGTTGAGGAAACGGGTCACTCACCCTCGATCCGGGTCTGCGACGGGCGACACGAGGTGAAACAGCGGCAAGCGGCGAACGGAGGCGAGGCGACGAGAACGAACAAGCGACGGCAGCGGATTGCGCCGGCTGCTGGACGTGGCTGCAAGCTGTCGTCAGCGAGGGAGGAAGCAGCGGCGACGGGTCTAAGGAAAACGGCCGTCGGGTCCTCGACTGCTGACGGCGCATCGAGCGGCGAGGGCAGGCGGCGAAAACGGCATCCGGTCGGCGACGCTGCGAGGGAGGCAATGATGTGGGGGGTGATGCGTGCTGTGGCGCGGTTCGCTACCGCGTGAACAGTGATGAGGAGAGGTGAGGAAGGTGACGGTGACGTGGCAGTCACTGGTTGGTTGAGGCGTATATGTTTTTGCTTTTCTTTTTTTTTTTCTTTCTTTTGGTTTGGGTTTTGTGGGCAGAGGAAGGTAGCTGGTTTTTCTCTTGCAGGGTAAGGACGGGAAAAATAAGCTGGCAGAAGATGAAGAGCTGGTGATACTGGTTATGCGGTTTGCAGGAAGAAGATGGTGTGCATGGCAAGCAGAAGAGGTAAGGTTTAAATAGGCAGTGCATGGGTACTGGTAAGCCACGGAAAAGGCACTGCTTGTACAGGAAAAAGCAGCTCACAAGCATCACAGGAGAAGGCGGCTGCAAAGCTCAATTATCTGCTACTGTGCAACATGTGAGGTGTGACCCGCCTGGACCAGAAAATATCCAATATACCCCCTTACCTTTATTTCTGGTCCGTTAACTCGAGGTTAAACCCGACTTTTCTGAAGATTCCTGGACCTGAAAAATCCCAACTTTGGTCTGTAAAATCCGCAGAAAAATTCTGAACGTGGGACAAGGCTCGGTTTCGGAATCCGATGCTCGAGTTACCATGAATTAACTACCCAAGATTAAAATCAATGGTAAATCACTGTATAAAAACTTTTACGGACCTAGTAAAAATGCAAAATTATCTGGGCTGTTACAACAAACCTTGTGTTTAACATTTTAACTTAATCTTTGTAAAACATAAACATGATTTAAAAATTATTCTTTCATAAAATTCAAAATAAATCTCCAAAGATTAATTTATTAAATGTCATGGAAATAAAAGATGAAATTCTTTTAAATTATAATCAGTAAATTATTGCAACAAAAATATCATAGCAAAATAATAATAATATAGCTATTGATGTTGATAAAAAATGATAGTAACAATAATAACAATAATAATCATTTTGTGAGTAGTAAAAATAGTAGTGAAAATAATGAAAATTGACTCGGATTGGTAAAATTCTTGATTAACCGCGATAAAATTTTATTAACCACTGTAAAAGTCAAAAAATCTTGGTAAAAATCACGAAATTTTTACCCGGGTCATTACATTTACCCTCCTTAAAGAAATTTCGTCCTCGAAATTCATACCGTAATCCAACAATCCCAAAAGCCTCAATACATAGTTATCATGATCATCAATCCTTCCACAATTCATCAAATCTATAAACACCAAATTATCTCCCATCAATCATAACTAAATTCTCCAAATACATTTCTCTCTTTTTGTTTGGATTTTATCACCCAAACCATGTCAAATCATTACCTCAAGATTTATTACTATCATAATCATCCATCAAATAATATTTCTCTTCTATATCCACCGAAACTAGCAAAGATCATAACTTCGGTTATAGCTCTTTAAACAATACCTCAAATCATCAAACTCTTTTTTTAAGATTGAGTCACCAAAATCCTCAAATCAGGTTATCACATCACACACAACTTAGTATCCAAAAATCATCAAATGATCAACCCACTTCTTAAAAGAAATTGAATCACCTTCAAAATCATAGAATCTTCTAAGAATATCAATCCAATCCTCAACTCAAACTGTCACATCATAAACAAAGCAGTACCCAAAAGTCATCACTTTATCACGTCATAATCAAAACAGTACTAAAAAATCATCATTTCCCACTTCCTCAAGGTCATATAATATCATACCATCACTTAAAGATATAACAACCAAAACCCAAAATCAAATCTTACTTGTTCTGTCGAAACTTCCAATGCACGGGTATAACCAGGTAGACTTCTTTGCCTTCTCAAGGTCCCTTTATCTCACTGTTCTTTCCGGGCAACGACCATGTTCGGACTTTATAATAAAATGTTTAATAATGTTTCATCATCAAAATCATAAAACTTTCCAAAAACAATAGTTACATTTTATAAATATTTTTAACCCACAGCCTAAGCTGTAAATGTCACTTTATCAAAACTCATCCTTTAGAAACTTATCTTTCCAAAACTTTGGATCAACAAAACAACAGTATTGTAAAGTACTGAAATATGGATAACGTGTCATCCAACTGTATTTATGAGAAAGAATACTCACATGCAAATGTTCTGCAGCAAGCTGGCGTCCCTAGACTGGATCCATTATGCACTAACCATATGAATATGCATGCAAGTATGATAATCATCTGGAGCGAGCTATGCACAACAAACAAGCACAACAAACACCCAAGGACCTACCGTAAGATCCGCTACCAAAATGAAACACCCCGACCCGAATTTACCCAACATACAGTAATTACTGAACAACAGTGCCGACACGTGGCACAAATAGTTATATTCAACAGAAAAACCAGCCCAACGGCCCAATGACAACATCATATCACCCGACTTCCGGAATCTCAAAATCAACAGCACAATGGAAGCATTTATACCTCAATGTCAATATATGCAAAGCCCGATGTAACTAATGGATCCGAGTCCTGCCCGAGGGTACACTGCAGCTTGCCATGTACGATCCTGTACTCAACACAAAACAAACTACGTGACCGAGTCACGCAGGCGAGGGGTGAGTCCGAAGTGCTTACCGGATAATATCCATAGGTAAAGATGCATATACTAGAAACCAATAATAACCAAGTCACAATTGAACACCCAACTCAAATTCACGTATGGGGATATCACACCACAGAGTCAAAAGAACAGTCAGAATCATAACAACATATAAAATCCCCCAAACAGGAACAACAATGCTCAAAAGCATATCATCACGAATAACATCGACAACAACGATGTGACTCCATATCTCCACACCCAACCGGGTCATACCATGAGATCTCTTGATACTAAACTCCCAAGTTAACAACTAATTCTCCAACGAACCCCAAGTCACGAAACAAGAGTTGGTTGTGCCGCGGTAAAAAGAACAACGCAGGACCGTTATGGGTCCAATCAAATCACAGGCCATTACGGGCCAAACCATAATCACAGGGCAGTTACGGACCCAAACTATCGCCTCTAGCCATACCAAAATCCAATCCTCACAGATCACTGGTCCTGTCGCGGGATAAGCTAGGGTCGTACCAGGTTATAAATTAATTCCGGATGCCAGGCCAAAAGAACAAACCATACCGGGATCAACATCCCAAACCATACCGGGTTCAACAATCCAAAGAACAACCATACTGGGACCACGTCCCAAAAATATCAAACCGGGTATAACAACTCAAAGAACAACTGGGATCAACATCCCCAATCCAAGTAACCGACCATCGCATCCCAAAATTAATTTTCAAACCATCGGGTCGTACCACTACTCACCACGTGACAATACAGTCATCATCATTAAAACAAAACTCCAATTTCCATATCTCAATTCGCTCAACCTATACCTCAATTAACTGACTGATTCTCTATTAACAGCCCAACAACAAATCACAACAATGATCTTAAGCCTCGAGAAAACCAACTGTTTTCAGAATATCATCATTCCAATATACCTTCTCAAGTTATCAAACCTAGACCACAGCTAACAAACCAAACCTCTGCTAACAGTCTATCATCATCAACAAGCCGTATCAACCCAACAACAACCATAACAAACCCAACAACAGAAATAGTTCCAACAACATCAATGACAGCAACAGTCAACTTAATTCATCTCACAACAAACCATTCATAGCCACAAGAGTAGTAACATACCAGCATATAACACACACAGTGAACAATCAACAACTTGATATTACGGGCAGTATATTAATAATTACTTATCCTCACCTTAGCCGATTATCAGGTTTGAAAATCCTCAAAAGGTTCCAAAGTCGGTTCCTCGTTGAACTGCTCGGTAACAACTCCTATACAACACGTAATATGCATACATAAGATGCACAACAAATGATATGCAAATGAAAGTCTAATGCTGCAACCGTAAAATAAAATACTATCCGACTCGGTTACGGCCTCGGGTTATATTCCGTTATCATCATCATTTACCATTATTAATCCATTTTCAAAAATATATATCGTATTTATATCCGGATATTATTCCAGTATAATACTTTGATAATATCCTTCCCAAAAATATTTTCATAAAATAATCATTTATATTTTCCACAAATACTTTCACAAAGAAAATTACTATTTGTATTATTCCCAAAATAATTTTCATAAGAATTACTTACCATAATATAATTTTCTTTGAAAATAATTATGCATGTTCTTATCCATAGTATGTCAAAGATATTTACCGTACATTAATTTCAAAAGATATAATTCATATCGTAATTACCTTAATTTCTCAAAAGTAATAATATGTCAAAATTATTATTCCACTTAAAATCATATAGCATATATTTATTTTCTTTCCAAAAAATATAATCATATAATTCTATAATTATTTTTCCAAAAAATATAATTTATGTAAGCTATGTATTTTTTTCCAAAAAACATATTATTATCATTATTTTTTTATTATTTTTTTTAAATCCGAACTGGGCGAAAATGGTATAGCCCACAAAAGTCAACCCAATAGGTCAGCCCTTGGCCCAGGCGTAGAGCCAGACCAAAGCATGAGCCACAAGCCCAAGCCAAGCCCAGACCGCGCCAACCCAAGCTCCAGCTGACCCGTTCCGGGTCTGCGACGGGCGACACGAGGTGAAACAGCGGCCAGCGGCGAAGGGAGGCGAGGCGACGAGAACGAACAGGCGACGGCGACGGATTGCGCTCGGCTGCTGGACGTGGCTGCAGGCTGTCATCGGCGAGGGAGGAAGCAGCGGCGACGGGTCTAAGAAAAACGGCTGTCGGGTCCTCGGCTGCTGACGGCGCGTAGAGCGGCGAGGGCGGGCGGCAAAAACGGCATCCGGTTGGCAACGGTGCGAGGGAGGCAATGATGGGGGTGGTGATGCGTGCGGTGGCGCGGTTCGCTACCGCGTGAATAGTGATGAGGAGAGGTGAGGAAGATGATGGTGACGTGGCAGTCACTGGTTGGTTGAGGTGTATATGTTTTTGCTTTTCTTTTTTTTCTTTCTTTTGATTTGGGATTTGTGGGCAGAGGAAGGTAGCTGGTTTTTCTCTTGCAGGGTAAGGACGGGAAAAATAAGCTGGCAGAAGATGAAGAGATGGTGATACTGGTTATGAGGTTTGCAGGAAGAAGACGGTGTGCATGGCATGCAGAAGAGGTAAGGTTTAAATAGGCAGTGCATGGTACTGGTAAGCCACGGGGAAGGCACTGCTTGTACAGGAAAAAGCAGCTCACAAGCGTCACAGGAAAAGGCGGTTGCAAAGCTCAATTATGCGCTACTATGCAACATGTGAGGTGTGACCCGCCTGGACCAGAAAATATCCAACATACCCCTTTAGCTTCATTTCTGGTCCGTTAACTGGAGGTTAAACTCGACTTTTCTGAAGATTCCTGGACCCGAAAAATCCCAACTTTGGTCCGTAAAATCCGCAGAAAAACCCTGAACGTGGGACAAGGCTCGGTTTCGGAATCCGATGCTCGAGTTACCATGAATTAACTACCCAAGATTAAAATCAATGGTAAATCACTGCATAAAAACTTTTACGGACCTAGTAAAAATGCAAAATAATCTGGGCTGTTACAGCAAACCTTGTGTTTAACATTTTAACTTAATCTTTGAAAAACATAAACACGATTTAACAGTTATTCTTTCATAAAATTCAAAATAAATCTCCAAAGATTAATTTATTAAATGTCATGGAAATAAAAGATGAAATTCTTTTAAATTATAATCACTAAATTATTGCAACAAAAATATCATAGCAAAATAATAATAATATATCTATTGATGTTGATAAAAATGATAGTAACAATAATAACAATAATAATTATTTTTTGAGTAGTAAAAATAGTAGTGAAAATAATGAAAATTGACTCGGATTGGTAAAATTCTTGATTAACCGCGATAAAATTTTATTAACCACTGTAAAAGTCAAAATATCTTGGTAAAAATCACGAAATTTTTACCCGGGTCGTTACATACAACATATATTCTTTTCTTAGAATTATAGTCACCATAGAATAATTTTTCCAAAAATAATGATAACGTATATATATATATTTCCCAAAATATTTTCACAAGAATTATTTACCATAGTATAATTTTCTTTGAAATAATTATGCATGTACTTATCCATAATATATGTCAATGGTATTTACTATATAATAATTTCAAAGATATAATTCATAATTACCTTAATTTTCCAAAATAATTCTCATATATTTTTTTCTATAAAACCATTTATATATAGGATTAAAGCATTTTTTTGGTCCCTGTGTAAGGCTTCAAAGTTGGATTTCATCCTCGTTTAGGTTTTTTGCCTCTTTTCATCCCTCTATTCGACCCGTTTGGTTTGTCCGGCCAGAATCCGGCGAAAATCGCTGGCGTGGCACATTTTCCGCTGCCACATCAGATTTTTGGATCCCACATGTCAGTAAAATCCCAAAACCAAACCAGGATCCACCCGACTGGTTCCGCCCACCTAAATAACCCGAAACCCTAAATATAATTTTCTCATTTTTAATTATACAAATAATTTGAATAATAAAATTATTCTATTTCTAAAATAATAAAACGTAATAATTTCTTTATTTTATAGTTAATAAAAAAATTCACAAAATAAAAAATATTTATTTTAAAATAATAAACATAATATATATCAAACCATTCAATTTTTATATTTTTTATATATATTTTTATTTTATATTTTTAAAAATAATTTCACAAAATATAAAATATAAATAAAAAATAAAAAATAAAAATTTATATAAATCAAAAATATAGAAGAGAGCCCTTTATTGAAAGCGAAGGCATCAGTACACAAAAGCAATTACACCAGTTTGGGTTTATTCCTTTTTAGCATATATAGACTCTGGTTTTGATGGTTATAATTAATAAAGTTCTATCGATTTATTAAAAAAATTAAAATAGAAATTTCTTTTTTAAAAGAAAGAAAAAAAAAACGTAATACTATGCTTCTTCTTCCCCAACACAAGCGGGAACACACCCTAACAACCTCCACCACCATCACCACCTCCACTCTCCTTAACTAGCACACCTTTCATGCCCTGATTTTTTTAATTAGCACACCCCGATTTGGCAAAATCGAGATGGCTCACCTTCAACTTGATAATGGTGACTCCCATATCCACCTGCTGCAATTGAGTTGACGCCACACTCCAACAGCCCAACGGCGACTGTAGAGGGAATGGTTGTTTCACATCTACCTTCCTAGATCCACTAGATTTAGGTCTGATTAAAAAAATCTATATGGTTGTTTAGCCGTTGGGCATGAAAGTTGTGCTAATTGAGAAAAGTGGTGGTGGTGAAGGTTGTTGGGGTGTGTTGTCAATTATGTTGGGGAAGACGATGAATAGTATACTGTATTTTATTTTTGTTTTTTAATAAAAAAATCTGTTTTAATTATTTTTATGAGGATTTCTATTATAATATTATAATGAATTTCTATTTATTTTTTTCTTTATTTCTTTATTTATTTTTGTGTACTTGGGTTCGGTTAGACGGTACTTTTGGGTGGGCGAACCAATCGGGTCGTGCTAGTCTAATTTATCAGCTCGGTCTGACATGCAGGACCCAAAAATCTGACATGGCATCGGAAAATATGCCACGTCAACGATTTTCACCGGATTCTGGCCGGACGAACCAAACGGGTCGAACAGAGGGGTGAAAAGAGGCAAAAAACCTACACGAGGATGAAATCCAACTTTGAGGCCTTACACAAGGACCAAAAAATGCTTTAATCCTATATATATATATTTTAATTATTATATAAACGGATTGGCCAGGTACAACCCAAGTCCAAGCCAGTCTAGGTGCACATCGCCCAGACCAAGGCATGAGCCTAAGCACAAGCCCACGCCAAGACCAAGCCCATCGTCACACCTAGCCCACGTAGGCATCCGGGTCAGCCCGACCAAGAGTCACGGCCCGATGGCAGAAACGAGCAGAAACGGGTCACTCACCCACGCGTTGCAGAGGACGCGGCGGCTGTTGGCGGTGCGACGCGAGGAGCGTGGCGACGAAGAGAGGCGCGACTACGAGAGGGACGACGAGGCAAGACAAGCGAGGCAACGGTGGAGGCGAGGTGCTGCCATGAGGAAGATGGCGGCGCGACGGCGAGTTGCAGCGGCAGCAACCCGGGCGAGGTTGGCTGACTTGCTGTGGCGGCGGTTTGCAGCAGAGGAGGAAGGCGACGACTGCTGGGTTTGATGGCGGCCGGCGCATGAGGTGGTGATGGTGGTCTCGGGTGGCGGTGGATGGCTGTCTGTGTTTTCTCTCCCTTTTTTTTCTTTTCTTTCTTTCCTCTTTTTATTTTCTGGTTTTTCTCTTCTTCTTTTTTTTTCTTTCCTTTCTTTTTCTTTTTCCTTCTCTATTTTTCCTTTCTTTGGCAGGAGAAGAAAAGAGGAAGAAGAAGGGAACTGGGTTTTGCAGGAAAGGAGATGGGTGTACTAGGTGGTTAAACATGCAGGAAGAAACACGGGTTATAGGCGAGGAAAAGGGGTGGTGGCACAGGAAAAAGATGGCGCCGCCTGCATAATTGAGCCGCCTCAATTATGCAGGTGTGCTGCAAAGCTAAGCAGGTGCCGTCCGGACCAGAAAATAACTGTAGTACTCATTTACCTTAATTTTTGGTCCGATCCTCCGAGGTAAACCCGATTTTTCTGAAGATTCCTGGACCCGAAAAATACCAACTTGAGTCCGTAAAAATCTGCAGAAAAATCCTGAACGTGAAACAAGGCTCGGTTTCAGAATCCGACGCTTGATTTACCTTGAATTAATTACCCAAGAATAATTTATTCGGTAAATCACTGTATAAAAACTTTTACAGTCCGGTAAAAATATAAATTTTTATCCGGACTGTTACAGATGATGTGCCGATGCAATTATTATTCACGGACGGTATCTCAAATCTTACGAGTTATACACTTTCCTTCTCCTGTTTGTAATTGTACAGCAGTACTCCTTGGTCTACTTTGGAAACTAAAACATTAATGTACGTAGTTAGGTACCTTTTTGTTTCCTGTTTGAGTCGACATACTGGAAGGATACGAGATAGCATTAAATTTTACTTGATTATCTCGATCAAAATACTGGGTATTTATCACTGTTTTATTGGACTAAATCCAAGACATTTTTTTAAAATTTTTGGGTAACCAGTGACCACATAAACACCTTTTTACGTGTACACATATGATATTTTAGTATTTTAATTTAAAATAATTCTTTTGTCTTTTGCACAAAGTACTTATTATCCAAAATCCCGTCGCATTCTATGAAAGATATCACAGGATTACTTAACCATGCATCTTGAGACGTTAATTAGTTGATGTTTGAGCGGGGCACAATCTTTTGCTCTATTCAGTTTTCACCCAAAGGGAGGAAGGAAAGAAATAACCGTCTTATGCAATATTTTTTCTTTTTTTCCAATATGGCTCCGGGTAGCACTTGCGTTAGCAATAACTAAAACCATCTTCGAATTGGTATATTTTCTCAAAACAAAAAAAAAATCATCTTCGTATATTATTTACCACAAAAATCATTTCATTATCCAGCAATCATGGCCCTTGAGCCTGGCACCATGAACAGTATCAGAGTGGGCCGTATGGACAGATATTGAGGCCCAATAACTTATCATCTTTTACTTCAAGTTAAATATACATGTAGCACAATGAGGGGAAATTCCGAAGCGAACAGTGCACATAGGGCTGCAAATTCAAGACGCGCAGCTCGACAATAACTCGTTCGGGAAGCGAGTCGAGCCTGAACTTGTCAGTAAAAAATTTGAAACTAAATGAATTCAGCCTGAACTTGCTGAAACTCAACTTGTTAGCTCGTGAGCTTAGCTCATTTAAGTTGATTAAGCAGTTTGTGAAAGATTCATCAGTCATATTTTCTTAAAAAAAATTTAAGCTTATAAATTATATTCAATTAGATTAAATCTTAAATGATAAAATGACTTAATTAGGTCATAACTAATAAACTAAAATAACTTAATTAGCTTATAAGGCATTTTATTTTAAAATCTTGAAGTTGGAATAATGATTTAATAAGGCATTTAAATTTTTATTGAATATAATAATTCTATCATCTTTTAGAAATTATCTTTATCATCATCTCATTAATAAAATACTTCTAATTTTATATTATATAATAGTTAATATAATTGATTAGTTAAAATATTAATTAATAATATATTTTTTCACGATCTTGACTTGTAATTATTAGCACGTTTAAAGCTCAATAAGGCTTACTAAACGAGCCGATCTTGAGCCGTGCCTGAGCCGAGCCTGAGCCTACCAGAATTTTAACGAGCCGAGCTGGAGCTTAGTATCTAGGCTCGAGACGAACACAAGCGGAACTTGAGCTTGGTTAAATTTTCACGAGTAGAGCCTGAGCCATCCAAAGTGGTATCGAGAATTTTTATCTTTGGAACCGAGTGGTATTCTACGCTTCTGGCGTAATCTAGATTCATTTGCATTCTTTAATTGTTCTCCAGGAACATTAATTTGAATAGGAGCATCTGCAGCTGGTATATAAGATTTGGTCACTCTGTTTAGATCAGCAAATGTGTCTGGCATTTGATTTATCAAAATTTGCAAATGAATCACCTTTTGAACTTCAGGTTCACACTGATTTGTTTGAGGATCAAAAACTAGATATTGATATAGCATTTCAATAATCTCTTGATCCAGCTGCTTATTTTCTCCCCCTGATGTTGGATAAATACTTTCATCAAATTAACAATAAGAAAATCTTGTTGTAAATAAATCTCCAATCTCTAGTCAATGGTTTCAATTATTTTGAAACTGATGGAAATTCATACCCAACAAATATTCCCAATCTTCTTTAAGGACCAATTTCACTATATTGTGGTGGAGCAATTAACAAATATATAACCAATAGTCCGAAGATGGGAGATATTAGTTCGTGACCATGAACAATTGAATGGGAAGAGCTTATGATAATTTGTTGGCATGATGTGCATAATGCTTGCTAGATGCAAAATAGTATGTCCCCAAATAATGAGGATTTTGCTTCTTATCAATAATAACCTTGCAATCAATCAGAAATATTTAATAAACGGTTCTGCTAGACCATTTTTGGTATGAACATAAACTATAAGATGTTCAACCGTAAATTCTAATGACATATTAGAACCGAATTCACCAGCATTATCAAGTGTGCTTGCAATTTGATTAACTATGATAATAAGTGCGCAAATGCCAAATTGCATGAAGACAAGAAGCACACACATGGGGACCATCTAGTCGATGCATCGATTAAAACCATAAAATACGTAAATGGTCCACATAACAGATGTATATATCTATAAATATTTCTCTGAATTCTTTCCAAAGAATGCTGGTGATTCTAGGCCAATCTTATCATATGCAGGCCGAATAATTAATTTTTCTTGTAAGGAAGAAAGCACAAGAAAATTTATTAAATTGGAAAAACTTCTGGTTTTTCATTGAACGTCCAAATGAATTTTCAATAATTCCATGCATCATTATTGATCTGGGATGGCCCAACCGGTCATGCCAAACAATAAATCCATCAGCCAACTTCTTGTTGGTGCCAACTTCGGACAGTGCAAACTATACGTTAAAAAACTTTGGAAAAATTATTTACCAACTGCAGGCTGGTACCAGCTTCAGGCTGTTATATGCAAATTTCAGGCTATTGTGTACCAAAATTATTGTGTGCCACTCATAATTGATGACAGAAAAATCAAGGTGATTGAACAATTATTAATGTGATGGCAAACCTTTTCAAAAAGCAAATCCTTGATGATTTAAAAAGCTTTGGAGTTTTGTGAAAAATAATTCACATTTCCAATCACCGAAATTTCTCTTAGATCTTTCAGGAGACAGAAAAAGGGTCCACATTTGAAAAACAGACATCTTGCTTTCTAAATATAGAGTATAAGAAGGAAGAGAGTTATGTGGTGGAAAACAGAAAGATTCGGAAAAACACAACAAAATAAAGATGCCTTCCCCGAGTACTGTCTTCTTTGTTGAGGGTGTCTCTCTTGGAAGGAGGAATAGATTAGCATATAGTATGGTGAATGAACAGCAAGAGGAATTACCAAATGAGCTTGCAAGAATTCCTAAGTTTGGTTTTCGTTGATGAGCTCTATTCTTCTAGGTTCTTTGTAACTCCTATGGAAGAAACTTTCTTCCTAGAGGACCAAGGTAACCTAACGGTTTCTTTTTATGGCTCGGCTAATTCTATTATGTTTTTTATTTCTAAAAGACTTCAGGAATTTCAGCTAAAGCCTTCTTGGCAATTTCTAAATCAGAGTAGTTATTATTAAGTTTCCATGATGGCTCGGAGTGTTCCTAGAGTGTCTGGGTTACCGCCTACATGGCCTAAGGTTCGACTGCTACTATGGAATTGCAGTGGAGTAGCCAAACGATCCCAAAATTTCATGCGTATCTTAAGGGATCTGAAGAATCAGTACAAGCCTAACATGGTACTTATTACCGAAACTTTGTGGCAACCTGAAGCAAATTATGGAGTCATTCCACTCCGTTTTCCTCCAACAAATCGGTTTGAGCTTCCTGGTGAAAACAACATGGGTGGTATGTGGTTCTCTTGGAACAAGAGTGTTAGGGTCAACATCAACAATGAAGCTCAAAGTTTTAGAGTCAATGTTGTACCCAATAGATAATAAAAATATATAAATAATTATTTAAACTTATGTATGAGAACAATTCATCTATTTGAATGTTCTTCAGTAATGGCAATAACAAAATAAATATGCATATTTTCCCTTATCCTTGCCATTGTTATAACCATTACGGTCATAATAATTAGAGTAGTTTCTTTCATATCCATGACCACATCCTCGGCCATGACCAAAATTATAATTATATAGTCACATTCGCTTCAGGGAATGGAGTAGAGTCAATTGGACGGAATTCATTATTTTTATTTATAGCTCGTTATTCTATTCTTCCACCATGAGGCAAGAAAATAAATTCAAATATTTCGTGAATTCTTTTTCGCCATATTGCTACTACAGGAGCACATTTAATGTACGAGGAACGGAAAAATTTTTTTCTCGTATCAGCATCAGTAATATATTCTCCATACAATTTCATCTGAGAATTTATTCGAAATAGCAACCTCAGATGCATACACTTATAATAAAATTTTGGGAGAATAACCATCTTCTGGTGGTCATAACTACAATCATTATACGGGTTTTCGGTTAGATACCTACTAACATAAGTACATATGTATAAACTCCAATACGGATATATATACTAATACTCTATTAGTGAACGTGTATATATATTGGGATCACATATACATAAACTATACATATAAGAATTTTCAGGGATCAGCAAATAATAATACCAACCCAACATTATTATTTTATTCTCTGGCGTATGTTGAGGATTGTATGAGTTACGAATTCTACATAAGGGTAATCGTCGGGTCTGTGACGAGTATGTAGTGGGTTTTGATTGATCAAGAGGGGATTCGTCCGACCTATATAACGGGTATATTATCGAGTAGGTTTCTTGATGGAGTTGAACTGTTAAATGCATGGCCATGCTCGGATAGGGTGATATGATGATATCACGGGTATCCGTTTTATACAGTTAACTCGAGGATAAAGAAACCGAGATTAGACATATACGAGATTGACGTTTCCATGTCTCGGTCTAATCTTGATGATGGGACGATAGGACGATGACATATTCCAAGGCATAGTGAATCAGTTCTGATCTTGTCGTTCGGGTAGCAATGATGTGTTGCTAGACGCCGCTCTTTGTTTATGATTGTAAAATGAGATTTTACAATCATTGCCGGACGTTACAAGTGCCTACAGGGGCACACACATAGAACCGATGATTCGAGCAGATGGTCGAACCGTGGTTGGACCATGGTTGGACCGTGGTTGAACCGTGGTTGGACCATGGTTGAACCAGGGCCGGTTTTGGATCAATAATTATTGATCAGAAATGAGTGGAGTGTTGTGTGTGTTGTGCTGGAAAGAATGATGGGAGCTATATTATCTTGTCTAGGATATGGTTTAGTGGGTGATGGGCCAAAGGTGGTAGGCCATTGCTTGCACTACCTTGTGTCTTCACTTGGTTTGAATGATCAGATCATTCTCCTCATGCCTTGGTTTTCAAAAAACGTTTTTGGCTGCTCCCTTCTCCTTCTTTGAGCTGTTTTTTCAGTCCACACACAAACACACACATCCTCTCAATATCTCTTCTTCTTTGAGAAAGAAAGGAAGAGCTAAAACACACCTTACACACAGCCCCGGTTTTGTTGCTAGCACTTCAGTCCGGGGAGCTCGAAGCTTGTTTCGTGGGACGATTCCAAGCTATCACGGTTCGTGTGGATACCGTAGAGGAGCAGGTCTTCTTCTTGCTCTTACTGATTCGGTTTCCGGCTTAGGTGAAAGATCCTAACACTACAAGTAAGTAAAAATTGTTATACGGTTTACTAGCTTCACATGTGTTCTTGGTTGTTTCCCTTGTCTTCCGCTGCATATATCCGCTTTTATATGAATGTCATATAGCCTAGGGAAACTTACAGTGGTAGCGGAGCAACTTGTGACGCTCTTAAACCGTGTAAATGATGCATATGCGATATGATCATCTATGCATGTGTAAGAATCAACTTGTATATGTGATATGCTAGGTGATTTTGAATATGATGTGTTTTGTGGTTATCAAATGATATGCTAAGTTTTGTTTTGGTATATATATGATTTGCCATGCAAATATGTGCATAGGTTTGGCATGTTTTGAGTAAATATGCATGATATGTTTTATGTGATATAGCATGATCATGCCATATTGTGTTCAATTGAGTATATGAGATATGCATGTTGATTTGTCAAAAGTGTTTTGACAAGAAGCACTTGATTGGTATGAGATATCAATTAAGGTGTTTATGGTAGTAGAGCGAAGAGTTCGATTAAGGAAAACCGAGTGTCGGTTAGTGTTTTGAACGATTGTCGTTCAAGGGTTGTATGGCCAAAACATCGATGTTGGTGTGACCAAACATCGATGTTGGCATGGCTTGAGGATTGGCCGAACCTTCAAAACATTGATGTTGTGTCACCAACATCGATGTTTAGATGAAGCTAGAATCGGCCGAATCTTCAAAACATCGATGTTGTGTGACAAGACATCGATGTTCTCATGCAGGTGCTCGACAACACTTACAACATCGATGTTATTTTGCTTCGGCCAAATTGAATAAATTTCCAGAACTCGAAAAACATCGATGTTTGTTTTTACAACATCGATGTTATAAGGTTCAAGAAGTTTAAACATCGATGTTCCAATCCAACATCGATGTTATTATGCTACTGCCAAATTTTGAACTTTTAAGGGTACTCAAAACATCGATGTTGTAATGTCCAACATCGATGTTTTTGAGACTCGGCCAAATGGTTTGGAGTTCAAGCACTCAAAACATCGATGTTGAAATTGAAAACATCGATGGTTTTGAGCTACGACCAATTTGTTGGGAAAGTTGGACTTTCACAACATCGATGTTTACTTGTCACAACATCGATGTTTTTGTGAAAACATCGATGTTCACTTGCATTTGTTTTCAAATTTGCTTAACATCAATGTATGATTAAATGTTTCTATGCATGAGATGTATGAACATATGTTGATGAAATATATTAAGTTCTTAGTTGCCTTCCATGATGAGCACTAATCATTGCTTAGATCAACAC
>JAKUCV010002279.1:0-19652 GCA_028386065.3 Turnera subulata
GGCGAATCCGATCCGGACCAGAAAATAACCGATACCTCCTTAGTTATTTTCCGGTGTGATTTTCCGAGAAATTCCAAAACCCGAAAAATACCAACTTAGGTTCGAAAAATTCACGGGAAAATCAGGAGCGCGGGAAAACCTTCGGTTTCGAAAAACGACTCCCGATTTACCTTGAATTAATTACCCAAGATTAATTCAACAGTAAATCACGGTAAATAGACTTTTACAGTCCGGTAAAAATCCAAAATTTTTACCCGGGCTGTTACATTTGGCTTATGGCAAGTGAAGATGCATGCTATCCTTACACAACAAGGATTGCACAAAGCATTATTGGGAACTGCTGGAATGCCAGCAACAATGACGGAAGAACAAAAATTGGAGATTGATGAGAAAACACTTACTGCAATACGATTGTGTTTATCCAATGAAGTTCTACGTGAAGTTCTTGGAGAAAGAACTGCTGCTGGTTTATGGCTCAAGCTAGAGTCATTATATATGACAAAGTCCCTCACCAACAAGTTGTATTTGAAGCATCGCTTGTTTTTGTTGCGGTTGTCAGAAGGTACATCCATTAAATCCCACCTTGACGAATTCAATTCTATTATGATGGATTTGAAATCATTAGATATTAAATTTGAAGAAGAAGATGAAGCTCTCATGCTGTTGTGCTCCCTACCACCCTCTTATAAGCATTTTGGGAGACTTTCCTCTTTGGAAGGGAAACCATTTCAGTGGATGAAGTCAAAGTTGCTTTACTTTCTAAAGAACAAATTGACAAGCAAATCAATGGCGAAGTCAATGAAAGTTCTGGAGAAGGTTTATTTGTCAGAGGGAGACCCAAAGAAAAGGGTTCAAGCAATAAAAACAAGTCTCGATCCAAGTCAAAAACGCACAAGAACGTGACTTGCAATTACTGTCGAAAGAAAGGGCACATCAGAAAGATTGCTGGAAGCTGCAAAATAAACAAGAGAGTGAGCACAGACGTCCTAATCAAGAGAAGTCTGCAGAGGCAAGTGTTGCAGAGGGAAATTCTGAAACAACAGAAATTGTTCTTTCCATCACCAACGAAGCAAAATTCCAAAATAAATGGATTTTGGATTCAGCCTGTTCCTACCATATGTGTCCAAATAAGGATTGGTTTTCCTCATATGAACTAGTCAAAGAAGGAGTTGTTCTTATGGGCAATAATGTTGCCTGTAAGACAGAAGGAATAGGAACTGTTCGAATCAAGATGCTTGATGGAATGGTCAGAACACTATCAGGTGTTCGGCATGTTCCGGACTTGAAGAAAAATTTAATTTCACTTGGCCTTCTAGATGCTCAAGGATATCGATACTCTGCTAAAGGTAGAGTTCTCAAAGTTTGCAAAGAAGCTCTTGTTGTTATGAAGGCAAAGATGATGGAGAATCTTTATGTGCTACAAGGTTTTACTGTTACTGGTGCAACGGCTGTTTCCACTTCCATGTCAGATTCGACCATCACCAAGCTATGGCATATGCGTCTTGGGCATATGAGCGAAAAAGGGATGGCCATATTAAGCAGAAGAGGTCTGTTGCCGAGTTAAAGTGCTGCAAAATTGGAATTTTGTGAGCATTGTGTCTTCGGCAAACAAAAGCAGCTTAGCTTTGGCACTGGAGTCCATACAACTGAAGGTATTTTGGACTATATCCATTCTGATCTTTGGGGTCTCTCTCGCACTCCTTCTAAAAGTGGTGCTCGTTATATGCTTACTTTTATTGATGATTACTCGAGAAAAGTCTAGATATTCATTCTAAAGTATAAAGATGAAGTATTTAAATACTTCAAGCAATGGAAGATTATGATCGAAAAGCAGACTGAAAGAAAAATAAAGAGGCTGAGAACTGATAATGGCTTAGAGTTCTATTCTTCAGAGTTTGATAATTTTTGCAAAGATGAAGGCATCATTAGGCATAAAACAGTGAGGCATACACCTCAACAAAATGGCATTGCAGAAAGGCTAAATAGAACTCTTTTAGAGAGAGCCAGATCCATGTTGTCAAATGCAGGTCTATCAAAAGACTTTTGGGCAGAGGCTGTTTCCACAACCTGCTATTTAGTGAATCATTCTCCACACACAGCTATTGGATGCAAAATTCCGCAGGAGGTATGGTCTAGTAATCCTGTTGATTATTCTAATCTGAAAATTTTTGGATGTCCTGCATATGCACACGTTAATAATGGAAAGCTTGAACCTAGAGCTACAAAGTGCATATTTTTGGGTTATCAACCAAGAGTAAAGGGTTATAGACTTTGGTGTCCTGAAACCTCTAATTTGTTAATTAGCAGAGATGTTACATTTGATGAATCTGCTATGTTTAACCCGAAAAAGGAGTTTTCTACTTCCAGTGATTCAGTTAAGGTGGAGGATACAAACAAATAGGTGGAGTTAGAGGATGACATCGTAGTCTCCTCACAGCGTGGAGTTTCTCAGCATAATCAAATTAGCGAGATTTCAAATTCCACAAATGTTGAAGACTCTCCTCCAACAGAGCAATACAGCATTGCTCAAGGCAGACAAAGAAGGCAAATTAGACCACCACAAAAGTATGGCTATGCAGATATTGTGGCTCATGCATTATCAGTGGCAGAGGAGATATCTAATGCTGATGAACCATCTACATATTCTGAAGCTATTACGAGTGCTGACTCTGGAAAGTGGTTAATTGCTATGGAGGAAGAAATAGAATCTCTCCAGAAAAACTCCACATAGGAGTTGGTGAAACTACCTAAAGGAAAGAGGATAGTTGGTTGTAAATGGGTCTTCAAGAAGAAAGAAGGTTCCCCAGGTGTTGAAGATGCAAGGTATAAGGCTAGATTGGTAGCCAAGGGCTATTCTCAGGTAGAAGGAATTGACTTTAATGATATTTTCTCACCTGTTGTGAAACATAGCTCTATTCGTGTTTTGCTCTCTTTAGTTGCTATACATAATTTGGAGTTAGAGCAACTTGATGTTAAAACAACATTTTTACACGGAGAATTGGAGGACCAATTCTACATGAGTCAACCTGAAGGTTTTGTGATCAAGGGAAAAGAAGAGCATGTTTGTTTGTTGAAGAAATCTTTATATGGATTGAAACAGTCTCCTCGACAATGGTATAAAAGGTTTGATCTCTTCATGACCAGTCATGGTTATTCAAGAAGTAAATATGACAGTTGTGTATATCACAAGAAGCTTGATGATGGGTCATTTCTTTACTTGCTCATTTATGTTGATGACATGCTTATTGCCTCCAAAGATATATCTGAGATTAACAGGTTAAAGAATCAGTTAAGTGGTGAATTTGAGATGAAGGATTTAAGGTCAGCAAAGAAGATCCTTGGGATGTAAATCTCTAGAGACCGTAAAGCGGGAAGATTGTACTTGTCTCAGAAAAAGTACATCGAAAAAGTTCTAAAACGTTTTGGTATGGAAAAGGCCAAACCAGTAAGTATTCCACTTGCTGCTCATTTTCGATTATCTGCTACTTTGTCACCACAGTCAGTTGAAGAAGATGAGTACATATCACATGTACCATATTCTAGTGCAGTTGGAAGCATCATGTATGCTATGGTTTGTACACGTCCAGATATTTCACATGCTGTAAGTGTAGTTAGTCGTTAAATGGCTAATCCAGGAAACATATACTGGCAAGCAGTGAAATGGATACTTCGATATCTACGAGGTGCAGTTAATCATTGTTTGGAATATGGAAGAAGTCATGATGGCATTGTCGGTTTTGTTGATTCAGATTTCGCAGGTGATCTTGACAAAAGGAGGTCACTTTCAGGTTATGTATTTACTCTTGGAGGTTGTGTAGTCAGTTGGAAAGCTACTTTACAGTCTATTGTTGCTTTGTCTACAACAGAGGCAGAGCACATTGCTCTTACAGAGGCTATAAAAGAAGCTATTTGGTTGAGAGGTTTAATTGGTGGACTCAATTCCAATCAAGATGTTTGCATTGTTCATTGTGACAGTCAAAGTGCTATACATTCAAATGTTTCACGAAAGAACCAAGCATATTGATGTCAGGTACCATTTTATTCGAGATATAATTTCACATGGTGATATCATTGTGAAAAATAATGGTACTGCAGATAATCCAGCAGATATGTTAACGAAGCCTCTCTCCGTGACTAAGTTCAAGCATTGCTTGAACTTAATTGGGATACATGGTATTTGAATTTACCCTTAAGGGCAACAGTGGAGAAGATGGATAAAAGATTTACTATAAGTTAATTCAAAGCCAAGGTGAAGATTGAAAAGAATGTGGCTTTGAATTTTGGGTAAGCTTTGCAAGTCAACAAGGTTAGGCAAGCATGATAATATGGACTTGCTTTCATTTGACATTAGTGAAGCTTGAAAATATGGCTCCTAGCTTGACAATATGGCTCCTAGTTTGACAATATGGCTTCTAGATGAAGGTGGTGGCTGCATGATTTCACACTACGGACAGCAACACAACACCAAAGGCAGAACACACATGAGTTCTCCATTTTAGAATATAGCTTTCCTTCAAGAGAGTTTTGTGAGAGTTTCTATATTGGGTGTATTTGGGGTTTGGGATTTTGAGAGAGCCATTTGTAAGCTTATTCTCCATTTTGTTATAGTAAACACTTGATCCTTCTTTGCCCGTGGATGTAGGCATTCAATAGCCGAACCACGTAAATCTTTGTGTCTCCTTTTCTTTCTTTGCCATCTTTTCTCAATTTCCTTTGTTAACACTCTACAAGAATTTCGTATTCGATCCGGCTAGTACCATCACTAAGTGGTATCATAGCCATTCCATTCCTAACAATGGTAAATGAAGAGTCATGGTAATTTTGCACATATATATGGATGTTTCCCATCAAATTAAAATACAAAACAACAAGGAAAAGAAAAGAAGATTCATTGAAAGGTTGTAAATGGCGACATCTTATTCCCGGAATAGAGCCAAAATTCTCTAGCTTTGTTATTCATTTTGTTTATTTCTTCCTCTAACTTAATTATTATTGCTAACTATTGGTTATTGTTTTCTTAATTTTTTTTTTAAGCAAAAAGAAAAAACTTAACGTTTAATTGATTGGCACAATTGACCATATTTTGTCCATATTTTGCTCTCTAGGTTGATACAACATAATTGTCTCAAATTTCATGATTTTGTTAGACTCTTTTCTTAGTTTATTTTTTTTAGATTCTTCTCTTCATAGTGTCTGCCTGACTTGATACTGTATGGATCACCTTAAAATTTATGTTTTTATCCTTTCAAACTTACACCTTAATTATTGGTCTATTTTTTATAAATTTTTAATGTTGGTACATTCTTTTGCCACCTCCTTCGGCTCGTGATTGGTTGGATTGGTGGGCAATGGAGACATACTATTTTTTTTTTTTTGAGAAACAATGTCCTGATTTCATTAGTACCTGACGCAGTTACAGCTGGCATATGGCTTGGGTTGTGGGTAACTATCAATCCACATTTATGGAAAATAGTCCTTTAGAGCTTGATCGCTAATGCATGAACTACGAGGTTACATGCTCTAGGGATATAAAGTGCAAGAAAATTCATCAAATCCTGTAAGCTTAGCTAATACCGTATGCCAACAACTCTCATGTTGTCGCATCGGCATGGATAAATGTGTCCAAAATTATGGTAGGTATGTGTATGAGCATGCACTTGAGAGCGACGGTGACAGGGATGTGATGAGCATAATGTAACAGCAATGATATTAATAATAAGGTTTGATTTGGCAAAGCTTTAAGAAAAAAAATCACGAGAAACTCCTCTCCCTGCACAAATGTTTACTCTATCCACAAATCAAGAATCGTCGGTTTCAAAGCAGCATTTGACCACTAAACTGCGCAGCCACTCTTCATAAACTGGAAGTTCTCCTAGAATTGTGGAGCCAAAAGTATTTTCTTTTCATGTCGATGATTTTTTTGATCCAATTTTCATGTCGATGATTAATCGTAATGCTATTTCCCTAAGGCAATAGTTCCTATTTTAAAATTTCAGCAAATAGAGTGTAAATTATAATGTAATTAGCAGCTAAGTCGGTAATAGGACAAACACAACTTGGTTCATCCGCGGCCAAGCCTTTCCTCAGGCTTGGTTCATCCACGAGAAACCAAATGTGCCAGCACATTCCCTCCTAAAATTGATACTCATCACCAAAAAAGAAAAGAGGGCACACAATTAATTGGACTACGCCCATATTCTTACAAGAAAGGGTACACAGTTTCAAGTGATTAAAAAGTCATACAGGGTAGAAAGGGTACACAGTTCCGCTAGTAAAGTATTCCCCAATTTCATAACAGACCGCCAATTGCTGCCAAAGCAAAGTTGGGAAAAGCCAACTGCTGCATTTGAAGCAAAGTTACTCTAGTAATCCCAGCTCGAACTCTCTGGCTCAGATTTGACTTGTTCAGCCTGCAGGGTCTGTTTAGCTTCACTTTGTGCACCACCTTTGGGATGGATCTGGACATGGATTTGGCCTACAGTTTTCATGAAGTGGAACACAACAGTGTCCCCTGGAACTAACTTGTTAGCTTTCAGAAAAGCATAGAACCCGGTGCTCAAGTTGACCTGAACGCTTTGCTTCCTCCTGACACAAACCTCAACAGGCCACTCCCTCCCTTCCATATCTTTAATCACAATGCGTTTCTTCTTCTGCAAGCCCGTTGCTTTAACAAAACCTCTAGGCAAAAGCTTGATCAAAATTCTCAAAGTCAGTCTTTTCCACGACTGCACACCCTCCGAATAACTAACTAAAATTAGGAAAGGAACTGCTAAACGTAATTGAAAAGGAGAGCATGTATTATTACCATCTTGTGTCTGTGGTAATCCTTCAGCACTTGAACAAAGTATGGGCTTTCAAGCACTATTGAATTGATCTCTTCTGCCACTCTTTTTCTCTCGGTTAGTTCAGATTCTTCTTGAATTCCTTTCCCCCGTCCATTAAGTTTACCTTGAACTAAACAAAGTGAAAAGAGTTAACTCTCCAACAAAAAAAAACCCTTACACATCAAGGCTGTAAATGGAAGCGATGGATACATGGCACCCAGAAAATACATATATATTCCTGGAACTCACATGATCTAGCAGCAGTTTGTTTGGCACGGGAACTGTTCCGTCCTATATGAACAGGGGTTGGGTGCCTAGTCGTTTTTGATGCAGCTGGCTTTGTCTTCTTTTTTAAAGTCTGTTTCAAGCATAACAAATAGATATCAAGGAAGTTGAACCAATAGTGCTCAGCGGGATTTCATGCAAAAGCTTACCACATTTGTGCATTTGAAAGCACTAGCCCTGCAAACTGCTTTAGCTTTCTCACCGCCTAACATTGGTTGCATGCACCTAGCAGACTCTGTCTCCGAAGGTTTCTGATTGTTGTTAGTAGGCATACGTCCTACATCGCTTCTGTCAGAAAACAATCTTTCCTCTGGAAAATAAAAAAGATTGTTTTAGAATCATAAAAGCAAGGTATTAATCAAGGAGTGGGTTATGGATACTTATACTCAACCATCTCTAGCATCATAAACAAAAGAATCAATTCGGTGACAAAAAGACGCGAATATGATATTAACAGAGATATCAGGTTCAGATTCTTCCACTTTGTGTTCTTGAAATCCTCTACCATTCCCTGGCTGCTCATTACTTTCTCTCTTTTGCATGGAAAGGAAAAAAAGATCAATAAGATTTGTTATTTGTACTCACCTGCAGGGAGGGGACAGTTCACATCCTCATCATTAAGCCGAAAAATGAAGACATGGAACATCATATATTTCTCATTAATCAGCTCAAAGACACAAACATCTCCAACTCCCATATTATTATCCTCAACGAATTCTTTCCATCCACCAAAAAATCTCACTCTTGTCTTTTCTCGCTCTATGTTAAGATAGTAATTTGCACGCCAAGTTCTGGCTGTGTCCGAAAGTGAAAGGATGATGTCATTGTCACCAGACCTCTTGGGGAAATGCTCTCTTGCAAAGCCTGAGGGTACAGCCTGAAAGAGTTGAAAAGGCAGAAAAAGGAGAAGTTTCAACTAAAGAGAATAGGGAAGAAAAGTATAATTGTGGCGACTTCTGTTACTTTCCTTTTCTTCATTAGAATAAATCTTGCAGTCTCAGGTAATGAGAAAGGAATGAATCAAATATGCAAATAAAAAACGCAATTACAAGTGTTTTTGTAGATTTAGCAGTTTTTCAACTGCAACAACAAGGCTTACCAATCTATATCCGTCCTGAACAAAGGATGGCTGCATCACAACTTTGAAGAATGGATTTGTGGATTTGAAAGCACTAGCCCTGCTAAGTGCTCTAGCTTTGTCAACGCCAAACATTGTCCTAGCAGACTCTGTTTTTGAAGGTTTCTGATTTTTGTTCGTAGGCTTACTCCCCGCATCGCTTCTGCAAGAAAACAATCTTTCCTCTGGAAAAGAAACAGGATTGTGTTAAAAACAGGATTGTAGTCAAACCGTCTCTTGGTATTAATTAGCAATCAGCATAATCATAACGAAAGATTCAATGCCACTAGGAGATAGTAAGACCTAGGATTTCAACAGAGATATCGGTCTCAGATTCTTCCACTTCCTGATCTTGAAATCCTTGCTCATCATCACGGTGTAGACTGCCAAGTGGATACTCTATTTCGGTAGCGCTCATGTCAAATATGAGGACATGGAAATCATGATTCCCCTTGTATTGGAAGAGAAGCAAGTGCCCGTAGGTTAGAGAGTAATAGTCTGCAAATTCCTCCCAACCATTTTGCAGCCAAATCTCAGCGCCGCCACATCTCACCAGCTCCACTCGCCATGTTGCACCAGTAGGAACATTAAGGATTACTGTACTTGGAAGATCTTTTCCATACTTCCTTGTAAACCTTGGTGGAATCATCTGTTACAAATATCAAGTCCGTGTTATGTATACGAACACTTTCTCAGGCATATACACCCAAAAGTTCTAGAATGATTTGAATCGTAATACAGTAATGCATGCATTTAGTAAATATACATATATAGGGAACAGAATGCTTACGAGCTTCCCACTGTGGATAGTATCCCCCAGGATTATCTTGAAAAAATGGGGAGTTTTAGGTTGAAATTTCAATGGGTCATTATCTGGACGAGAATTCATTGTTTATCAGCTCCAACAAAGCCTTTTGACAACCCTACTTATATCAAGCAGGTAGAACGTCGATCTGTTTTCAGCAAACATCAGTATACTATGTATATAAAGCCATATGTCTATGGATTAGGTATAAAGGTAAGTTATTACTCCCAAGGAGTAATTAAAGATTGCTAATCTATCAACCCTATAATGATAGTGATCATTTCTTGTGTCCAGTTTTGGATAAGGCGCCCTTTCATTCTCTCCCAGTGCATGCTTAAAGCTTCTCTCACACGTTATGCGTGTCTGTTTAACCCAACAAAGCACTATAGTCTCGAAAAAGGCACATCCAATAGTAATAATATCAGTAGCCGTCTAGTGCTGTGACGTGACTACTTTTGAGTTCTTCCAGGAAGCAGTCTTAACGTACGAAACCAAAATGTCTACCCACAATTACTCATCCAGGCTCATTTAATGGAATTAAATCTCTACTCATAATTGTAATCCAGCTGAACTTAGTATCAAAATAGTTATCGTTTTGCCTAACATTGTCAACTGAACTTATAGTTATTAGTAGTTGCACGCATGGTCACACACCAGCGGCAAGCGTTACCTTAGAACTCATGAATTATTTACATCCTTAACCTTTTTACATCAAATGCTCTGCTAATTAAGCGTACCGGGATATGTATATTCTTTCATACATCTTTCTAAGTTTCTTCCCTCTTTTTTGTTTGGGCATAGATTGATTGATTTTCCTTTTTTCTTTTTATCCGAATGAAAATGTGCCTTAACTTGAACAACAGAGAGATCAGGAGTTTACAAATCAGGAAGCACAAGCTATATAACAGCATCCCCATGGAGATTACACTAATTAAGTGATAGCCAATCAGCACAATGTTTTGACAAAATCAAAATAGTTATCGTTTTCCCTAACTTAACGGCTTATATGGTTTTTACCTTTTCATGTCCCCCATTTGCCAAAGGCGTTCTACATGTTAGCAGCCATAAATAGATTGTTATTCACATTTCATGAAGTAATTCATCTTCAGCCATCCTCTGGCCTGTTTTACTAGCTTTCAGCAGAAAGTTAACCTCGTGACTACAACATTCTCCGCCACCTTATTTTTCTTGGTACTCATTGAAACAAGTTTGTGATTTTTTTTGGTTTAAGCCTAGTGTGTTCCTTGTTATAAAGTAGTATCTAGTACCAAATAGATAGTATTGAAATATATATTACACATAACACAATGTATTTAAATGGGATAAGTGTTTCGGAAATTATATTTTATTGATTTTGCAAGCATTCAATTATTGCAGTTGGGTGGTTCTTTCTCAGATCAGATAAGAAAAAAAAAAAATTGCCTGAATATCCTGTGTAGGGATGGCAAGGGGTGGAGATCGTGCGGCAAGCATCCTATCCTATACCTAGTGACTTACTTGGCTAAAACAAGCACTACTAACACTGATGATAATAGGATGCTTGTGAACTAACAGCCAAATCTGAAAATAGAGACATTGAAGACAAGAGTCTTGTCGCTCGTCATCTGTTCGAACACACAGACATCTCCCACTTGCAGATGATTTTTCCTCACAAGCTCACTCCATGTTGAAAGAAAGAAAATGGAACATATCAATTCCTGTGCACTGATCCTTGAGTTTCTTGAGATAGCACGGCAGTCCGGTTACAAGACAACAAAAAACTTTTTTTCAACAATTTAAAGTTAGTTCCTTTTTAGAAAAGAATAAATCGAAATGTATTCTTTCATATATCTTTCTTACTTTTTAAAAATTTTTACCATTTTATTTCTGATTTTTCATCCTCACATATAGTTTTTTTTTTTTCCTGTTGAAATACAATTCACCCTAGAACTTTGAGACTAACTATGATTCAGCCATTTGTTAACTTTTTTTTCCTATCCCGGACCTTTGAGACTAACTTGATTATTCATTTCTAATTTCAAATATTATTAAAAAAAATAATGTTCTCTTATAATTGTGTCATTATATAATTTGTCATTGCAAACCTGTCCTCATAATTGTACTTACTTCAATATGATTTTCGCAAAAGCCAACATATATTTGTCAATGTTTACTATCTTATAGTATATAATTATTAACTTGAGAATGCATATAATAATCCTGCCAGTCCCTTTTTTTTGGTCAAACTGATCACTATGTTATAGAAGAAACGTTGAGGTCGTGGGGAAGTTCCGCGAACACTATGCATCAACCAAGGCACATCTAGTAAGAGAAAAGGTTAAGATTGAGCTGGTATTAGGTCCTCACTCAATTGAACTTTAAGTGAACAACCCTTATAAGTGGATTCACTATTTTCAATAGTTTGGAAAACTAGTACATCTCTGTTCCACCCGCCCACATGTCCATGATACAAGATAAATACAGAGTGCTGGTATAGAATCCAGATAAATGTAGAGATCATCTATTATGAAATGTTTTCGTCCTAAAAGTGTAGAAGACATCACTTGAACTTGTAAATAAATGTTTGCATAGCAGGACATACCAAGCCAATCACATTTTCACCAATCCATTCCAACCCAATTCAGCAAAAATTGATACAATGATCGGTGATGGTAGAGAATATACTACCGAAAATGGAAAAAGAAGCTAGATTTAAGGTACAAAATCTTTTTCAGATCCCTAATCTAACCTGAAAGAAAATTATTCAGACCTAGAAAATACAAAAGTGAGCTACTGCAGCAAGTACTTCTCAACAACTGTCCGGCCAAACTTCTCTTGGACGTCCTTTGGAGTCTCAATCTGGAAGAAATGTATACATAAAACAATCAAAACAACCTGATATTAAAAGAAGCTACCTCTGTAGCATCAGCAGAAAGATATCACTTACCGCATTTAGAGCTTTAAAGAGAGCCTTAACAGTATTATGTGGATTCCTTGAACCAACCACCTGAAAAGAGGATAAAGCTTCCAATAAAAAATCCAACTGTGCAGGAATCACAGTGAGGACAACCTGTCGAAAGTTTGTTACCTTAGATTTGACATTTTTGAAACCAGCCAAATTCAATATTGTTTTTACAGTTTTTCCTGCTTTCATTCCCGTTCTTGTTGAGGCTGGCCAGAGATACACCTAAGCAATAAACAAAATACAAAAATGAACGAGGATAACAAAAACAAAAATAAACCTTGTACATTGAGAGAAACTAATATGAATCAGCAGCGGGGGTAAGAAAGAGCACCTTTGTTTTCTTATAGGCTGTTTGTATTGCGTGTGCAATTGTGTGGTTCTCGTGCCTTTCTATATAGTGAAGATTCTGAAAGCATTTCTCATAGGCCTGTTTGCCATATCAAACCACGCTTCAATTAGATAGGCACAGAAAGAAATTAAGTTACTGAACAGTGCTAATAACATCAGAAAGATCCAAGAAAATACATAACCAATCATCCTCATTATTACAACAGAAGACAAAATTAAACATACAATGATTAAACTTTTCGGTCCAATAGGGGGTCAAAGGCACTTTTGGATTCTAGAGTTTTTGAGTTTGTAATGATCTTATACCTCAAAAACTTTTTGTCCCAATTATGTATCTTAAGTTTTAAATGTTGTCCTGATCATGTGCCTCAGGCACCTATGCAGCAATATAGAGCATCTGACATATCGATCCTCGCAAAAACAAAACTCAAGACCCCCAAAAGGGCCTTTTACCCGTCCAACAGCAAAGGAAAAAAACAGCCTTTTTTCCCCTTACACCAAACCAAGAGAGTAACTAGTATAAATGGATTGGCCGTAGTTACCACCAGGTATGGTAGAATGAGCAAACGATTTCTCAAAATGGTTCCCAGAGGAAGCATTACATAACAAGAGATCAAGGAGAAATGCAGATTGTAGAGGTGTATAACAACATAAAATTGGGCCAAGGATAAGAATGAAGACAAACCTATGTCTCTAACTTCATACTGAGAACTATAAATATTCAGTTCATATGAATGTTCATTCAATTAGGAGTAAGTTACTTCCCCATCTGTCCAATGTTTATGATGGGAACGGAGAATTAGGCTATTTTTCTCTCAGATGAAAAGAAATGATCATACCCCATCTCATATTGCAGCAAACATCTTACATGAAAATTCTTTTAAAACTATTCCTATCCCAGTTAACATGTACAGAGCTATTTTATAGTAGCACGCCAAGAGAAAGGTTTCACATCACATACTTAAAGTTCGCCCCAAGAGAAAGGTTTCATATCATACACTAAAGCTCAAGTTTTTGTGCACGATAGACTTGAAGATGCACCGGTAGAGGGTTTAATTTGCAAAAGAGGGGGAGCAGGGGAGAGGTAATATAGAATAATTTCAGGGTCCCTGCAACAGGAGCTGCTTTCTTCATAAGTCATCGCCCTTTCTTTAAGATAAGATTGACAGAAGTTTATTAGCACAGGAGCTGCTTTCTTCTTAAGATCCCTTTCTTTAACATAAGAGTGACAGAAGTTTACCAGGATGTCAGTCAATATACTAAAGACACTATTACACCTCCGATGTTTGCATTTGCATTTCTGATTAACTCCAGCTCTAGCTATCATTTGGTGCCTAAATAAAGAACATAATTTCTAATAGTTAAAGTTTTTTTTTTATATCAGATATATGACTATATAATTCTGATTTGAGTTGTATTATTGCTGGCCTTCAGTCTGGTCATCCACTGCTATCTTTCTTCCTCTCAACTTTCTTATTCCTTCCATTCTCCTGTATTAGTACTGTATTTCATGGTTCTAGACAACTATATTCAAGGCGCAATAAATGAATCTGCAACATGAGGCTTGATTTACATATAATTCTACATAGATTTCTCTGTTAATTTATGCCTATGATTTTCAGTAAAGCAGTTTCCTTTCAGCAAGATAGTTTCCCAGCAGGATATGATTTCCAAAATCATAATCCTTATTTTTGTTAACAAGTTGTTTCCCTTCTAGAGTAGAATTTACTTTCATGTACTACTTTTAGTTCTATTTAAAGGACTATACTGAATAAAAAAAATCAAGTTTTTTCCTGCTAATTCCTAGCAAAGGTTGACTCTCTCCTCAGAAGGGATTAAGGTCAAAGGCTCCCTTCAATGAGTCTACTTCAACATAGGGAAATAAAAGAAGGTAAGGGAAAGGCTACACTACCCGAAACCAACTTCTCCCTTCAACCTTCCAGCATACTCATAACAACTTGGTAGCGGAGCCTGCCATGGGCAATAATATGGAATCTTGGGTCCAGTTGATTGAAACAAGGCAGAAACTCAAGAACAACATTGCATCCTGACTCAGCAGATCAAGAAGTTGCTGTCCGCCGGAAATTTGCCGCCACAATCCACTGATGCAACAAGTAGCAACGAAAAACCACCATCATGTGCCAATACCGCCAATTTCCAATGACAGTGCCGGGCCCAAACAATCAAACAACTCCAGAACTCTTCCCAGATTCACCAAGCTGGATTTCCTATATTCAACTGTAAGAAAGATCCATTGGAGTGGCTCTAGAGAAGTGATAACTTTTTTGAAAATCAACGCACTAATGAGGAGGATAAGGTGGGATTAGCAGCTTTCCACCTATTTGGAGCAGCCCATAAATGGTACGGACAGCTAAAATATGAAAAAAAAAACTTGCTGCCATGGATAAATTTTCAAAAAGAATGCTTGCTGCTCTTTGGGCCAAAGATGGGGAATAATCCTATTGGAGATTTGTTAAGCATGCGGCAACCAGGTTCAGTAGAAGCATATGAATGCGAGTTCGAAGAAAAACTAGCCCTCGCAGGTAACACTATCCCATCACATTTACATGTGGGTTTGTATTTAGCAGGACTTGCAGAATTGATAAAGATAGATGTAGAGTTACAAAGGCCACTGAATTTAGCAACAGCCCTGAGTTGGGCAAGGGCCTTTGAACGCCGGCATAACATTACAAAGTGAGGCACAAATTGCAAGGTGGCAGGGCAAGTTGTTTCCTTTCTAGAGTAGAATTTTTTTCATGTACTACTTCTAGTTTTGTTTGAAGGACTATGCTGAATAAAACGAATCAAGTCTTTTCATGCTAATTCCTAGCAAAGATTGAATCTGTCCTCAAAAGGAATTAAGGTCTAAGGCTCCCTTCAACATAGGGAAATCAAAGAAGCAAGGTAAGGAAAAGGGAACACTGCCCGAACCCGACTTGTCCCCTCAACCTTCCAGCAATCTCCGTGTGACTCAATTATTGGCTCAGCATATTCATAACACAATAACTCTTAACTTACCGTTACATCTCAATGAAAACCAAACAGAATATAGTTGATAAAACAATAAGACGGCATGGGAAATTCTCTACATGTGATGGAAAAAATATACCCTCCAGGCTATAGCATTCAGTCAATCAAAACCACAAAAATAAATAAAAGTAAAAGCAGTAGGGCAAGGGACTACCTTTTGCAGTGCAACAGGCGCTGCAGGACCTTTGGCTTTCGCAAAACCAACAGCACCATTATAGTTTCCACAGGCTAATATTGCAGTATATTTGACCACTTGTCCTCCCTAGTTGACACCATGGTGAAAATAAATGTTCCAGTTGCTAAAAGAATATATAGTATAAAACTTTTTGATCGAAGAAAAAAAAAAAGAAACTAAAGAAAAAGGTCAGGCCATTAGCACCTTTGTAACTTTACAAGTTCGATTGATGTCAATAAGCTTCACATCAAAACCCTGCCATGGTTTGATAGAAATTCAGTCCAACAGATAGCCTGTTTGATTAATCTATTCAAGAAAGTCTATGCGGGAAGCCAACTAAAAATAGAGGCAATGCAGTAAACATTTCACTAAGCATGATCAAAATAATGAAAGCAGGGAAGAACAACCAGAGAAGTTAAATGAAGAGAAACCATCACATTTTTTTCTTTTCTTCCAGAATGACAAGTTTCCTTCCACCAACAGGAAACTATGGAACAGAAGAACCTATGCATAAGGCGCACATATGAGAATTTAACTCTTCGGATGAGTGACAAGTGCTCACACAAAGCAACTGTTATCAAGGGTAACAACTTCTTAGACACTAACCAAACCTCCTCTTCATCCGCAGCACCAAACAAGCAAACAAGAGTTAGATAAGCATGCAAAAAGTTTGTGCAGCATGAAATATTTGCACCTCAATGAACAAAAACTAACTCTGAAGGATTCATAACTGAATCTGAAACAGCACAAGTCAGCTCTACGAAAAAGCTAGCTGCATCAAGTTTAATCCCTTGAGAACTAGAAAGCACTCTCACAAAAAGCATACCCCCCATTGATAAGATCATTCAATTTCTCACTCGCAGTTGAGTGCCTAGTGATATGCATAATTTTTTTTATTTCAGGCATATATAATTCATGATGATATGTAATAAGGTTGGAAAGAGTGCATAATGAAGAGGAGAACGCGATGACTTACTATCCTATACATTGGTTTGCGCTTCTTTTCGGTCAAAGCATTCCTCTCCTCCGCAAGGTCTCTAATCTCCTCCTCAAGAAGCTTCCCCTTCTTTCCAAAAGTGTGATCCAACTCTGCCAGCTTGTCTTCAAGTTTCCTGTCAATAGCATCAAGCTTGGCCAAAAGTATGTTGTCCCTCTCCTTGAAGTCATCAAACTCCTCTTCCTCATCGTCATCAGAATCCTTGTGGTGTAGCAGCCGGGGTTGAGCAGCTTCATCATCCTCTTCTTCGGGGGCAGCAGCATTGGGGTCACCTTGAGGCTTCTGAATCATGCCATAATTGGCAGGATTGTTGGGATCATAAGCTTCCTTCCACTCCACCAATCGCATGGCCCTATTGAGTTTTTGCTGAAGGATGAATTTTTCTTTGCCTTGAGCGTCTTTCAAACGATTCATAAGGTCACCAATCACCCTGTACTCAAGCCTAAGCCCAAAATGCTTCTCCTCAAACTTGTCGAGTCTAGTCATCCATTTAAGAGCATCACCAAGTGTCTCTGTGTCAAATTTTTAATTTCTAATTTGTAATTTTTTTGGTTAAGAAAAGAAAAGAATATAAAACATAAATCTATCTATCTATCTAAAAGAACACAGTTAAATCCCATCAAAATATAGAAGAAATGGCTAGTTTAAGTTAATTGGAGGGACAGACAGACAGACATACTGGAGTCGGAGAAGTTCTTCTGCAACTCTTCCATCCTTCTAGTCTTCTTCTCAAGCTGGTCTTCGCTTTTTTTGATGGCCTCCGGGGAGAACCTCTGGTCGTCGTCGTCGGAGTCGGAATCGGTGGGTTCTTCGAACTGATTGAGGAGGGAGTCCGGGATGACCTTGGCCCTCTCCTTCTCCAACTTTTCAATCAAAGGCCCCACACCCAAGTAATCCTCCTTGTCTTCTTCATCGATGTCTTTGGTGTCCAGTCCCTGCCGTATCCTCGACTCTCTCTCCCGCTGCTTCTCCTTCTCCAGCTCGCTCTGGAGCTCGAAAACGGCGCGGGAGGAGATGGTGGTGGAATACTGCTTGGCTGCTCTAGAGGATGAGTAGAACGAGGAGGTTGTTGTTGTTGTTATTTGGGAGGAGACAGTTGAGATTTTCCGCTGGGAGAGCAATGGGATTGGGGAGGGGGAGGAGGGTTTTCTCAGGCGATGATGGAAGAGGAGGAGACGAGACCATGACTTCTTGGGGTTTGTCATTTTGCATCTGCTGTGATTTGAGGGAGAGCCAGGGAAAGAAGACGAAAGAAAGGAAGGAAGGAAAAAATGGCAATGGCAGTAGTGCCTTGCTGGTCCAAGGCAAGAGTAGACGACACTAGTGAAACTGACCCGTTAGGGTTCTGGTTGGGTTTAAGGTTTAACACACTGGCCCAACAATGAATGGACTCGAGATTGAAATCAACAAACAACAAACTCACCTATTCCCAAAACTACTCATCCTCAAAAACAATAATATTTAGTTTTGGTGCACTCCATATCCAAAAAAATTCATTGCTGAGATTTTCAAATTTTTTAATTATAATAAAAAACATTTTCAATTATATTTGTTTAGTTATTTTTTTAACATGTAACTTTTTCTTCCCCTCTTGGAAATGTTAAACGTAAGAAGGTGGATAAAATTGTGATAGATTTAACCCATGTCTTCTACGAATTTTTAAGTTTTTCTTAAGCCGAAGAAAATGTCAAACACAGGGTTCCAGCAATTACGAAATCTTCCTCATTGCCTGAACGCAATTGGAATCCAATTGCTAGAAAATTAATTCACTTTGTTGATCCAATTCATTCAGTAGAGCTAATTTGATAGGAGATTTTGTGGATTGGTTCTTGAGAGAATGGTAAATCCATCTTGTCCATATGGAGCATGTTATTGGAACTCAATTGTTTTGTCTAGTGGACTACAATTATCTACTTACTTTCTCCTTTGCAGGCAGAAACCCAGGGGATGAAGCATTACTTAAGAAAGCATAATGACATTCATTCTTTTTTTTCTTGTTTGATAAATAATGACATTCATTCTTAATTAGTGCAGAAATTAAATTTTTAGATAACGGCCAATTGCATTTTAAAATCGAGGAGAAGTCTTGACTAAAAAAACCATGCGCTCCTGTCTTAGTTAACTTAGATAATGGGATGCTTGTGAACTAACAAGAAATTTTATGATGGGGACTCTCCAAGTTTGATTTGTTGTAGACCCCTATTTATATTAACAAATTACCTTTGATTGTTTGCTCTTTTCATTTTAGGGTTTATTTATTTCTTCAATTTACCTTATAAGTTCTCCATTTATCTCCTAAAATTTATATTATTTCCTTATTTATTGTGTATTATTTAAGAAATAAATCTGCACATTCAATATATATATTTATATGGTTTAATTATTCCTAATATAACTGAATTTAAGATCAAGTCTACAACAAATCAAACTTGTAAAGTCCCCACCATAAAATTTCTAATGAAGTAACAACCAAATCTGAAGATAGAGACATTGAACGGAATCATAAAGACAAGGTATTATCAAGAAAGTGGGTCATGGATGCTTATAGTCAACCAGTCTTGGTATTATTTAGCATCATAGGCAAAAGATTCAAGATTGTGCACTTAATTTTGACCAAAAAAAAATGCGGATATGATTTTGAAAGAGATATCAGGTTCAGATTCTTCCACTTCTTGATCCTGAAATCCTCTACCATTCCCTGGCTGCTCATTTCTTTCTCTCTTTTCCAGGGATATGTTTCAAAGTTCACGTTAACCATAGAAAGGGAAAACATCAATAAGATAGTACTCACCAGCAGGGATGGGACAGTTGTCACGGGCATAGAGAAGATGCGCAGCAACAGCCCGTGCGGTCAAGCCAAAGGCTTGTCAACCTAACAACAATCACACGAATAAAAGAGATAGAGAAATCGGCAACATAAGAATATGGGAGAAGACTCAGTATTATTATTAATAAACATCAACAACAATACATGCCCAACAACTCCCCCTCACGCATCCTATTTATAATAGGTACCGCAAGGTTTCAGCTTACTTTCCCTACAAGTAAAAGGAATCCTACCTAGGCTAGGTTTCTCCTTACTTGTCCACGCCAACTCAAACTTAAGGCGGCCAACCCTAGTCCAAGT
>JAKUCV010002279.1:21768-143045 GCA_028386065.3 Turnera subulata
CGATCTCAAATCGAGCTTAGTAAACCACTGAGCATCTCCAAGCTGATCAAACAAGTCATCTATCCTCGGGATTGGATACTTGTTCTTCACCGTAATCTTGTTCAATGCCCGGTAGTCGATGCATAACCGTAGAGATCCATCGTGCTTCTTTTGAAAAAGCACAGGCGCACCATAAGGTGCCTTGGATGGCTGGATAAATCCCGCATCCAGTAGCTCCTCCAATTGCTTCCTCAACTTCTCTAGTTCAGGAGGCGCCATTCGGTAAGGTGCTTTCGCTGGTGGTTTAGCACCAGGCTCCAATTCGATTGCGTGATCAACCTCCCTCCTTGGCGGCAGATTCTTTGGCAACGAACTGGGCATCACATCCGCAAACTCTTCAAGTACCTTCTCCACTTCACTTGGCACATCCGTGTGTCCTTCCTCGCTCTTCACCTGTGCAAGAAAAAGTAGGCTCTCCACACTTGAGCCCGCGCGCCAGTTGTAGGGCCGAAACTTGTTTCTTCGGCTTCCGTCCCTCACGTCCAGCAGTCACCACACATGTGCTCGACCCCCGCGGCAAGTGAATTTGGTTAGCACCTGGAAAGATTGCAGCATTGTGTTTCTCAAGGAACTCCATCCCTAAGATCATGGGGTAGTCATCTAAGGGAACCACCGTCAACTCGATCTTTCCTCGCCAGTCACCCATGGTAATTTCCACGCCTCGGGCCACACCTAGGATCGGTTGGGCAGCCGCGTTAACGGCCTTCATGGTGCTCAATTCCTTCGTAATCGGTATGCCAAGCTTCCTCGCTTCAGTACCTGAAAGAAAATTGTGAGTAACACCAGTATCAACAAGAGCTTTAAGTTCATGTTTCCCAATGCACACATTGGTGTACATTCGACCTCCCTGTGCCTTTGGCTTCTCAACTCTGACTGCGCTTAGGATCTTAATCGACCTCATCTTGACTTCCTCTTCCTCATTGTCGGTATCGGCACTTTGCTTCAGCAAGGCAGCAAGTTTTTTTTTCTGTGGACAATCCCACACCTTGTGTGGTCCCTGACAAAAGAAACACTTGACGTCTCCCTTGTTCCTACCCTTGAATTTGCCCATCGGCTTCTTGTCTCCCTTCTTGGGTCTGGAACATTGAGACTTGGCCTTCCCTTCGCCACCCTTCTTGGTATCCTTGGAAGAAGACGATGTTTTTTCCTTGCCAAACTCCGTAAGTGACTCGGCCACACGCAGTGCCTCCTTTAGGGTCGTTGCACGACGATCATCAATCTTCGCTCGTGCCCACCTCTGAAGTCCTCCAGTAAAAGCGCCATAACCTTCCTCTTCCGTTATAGAAGGAATTTCAAAAGCCAAATCCTGAAACTCCTTGACGTATTTCCTGATGTTGTCTGTGTGCTTCAAGGCTCGCAACCTATCTCGTGCCTCCCTCTCAGCAAACTCCGGGTAAAATTGGTTCTTCACTTCAGTCTTAAAGCACTCCCATGTCCAATCCGTGCACCCCTCAGTAGTGCATACCCGTCGCCACCACAAGACCGCAGAATCGGCGAAGTACCTCCCGACTATCTTCACCTTCTGGTCGTCTTCAATGATCTTCAGACCATCAAAGTACTCTTCACAACTGAACAGGAAGACGTCCACTGCCTTAGCTGTCCGCGTCCCATCATACTCCTTTGGCTTCGGAATATCGACTTAGGGCAGCACCTGTTGTTGGTGAAGAGACATACTACCATCCATCAATGATAGCTGCCGTTTACACAACCGAACATCGTCCTTTAGAGTATGCATCTCCTCAAATTCCTCGACAAAGTCTGATAGTGCTATCGTCACACTATCATTTAGCTCTGTGAATTGCACCCTGAGTGCTTGAACCTCACCAGTCATGCCCTTCGTGCTAGCTTCACACTCATCCACCCGCTCCTCGAGGCTGTTCAATCGCTCTTGGAACTTTTCAAAACGACTTTGAAGGGCTGGAATTGCGTCCTCCATCGGATTTCTACTCTTGGATCGACCCCTGGTCTTCTTGTCCTCGACAACCTGCTTCGGACCTCCTTGAGACTTCTTGCCCTCAGCAACATGCTTCGGGTCTCCTTGAGTAGTTTTCCCGCTTGTTTCCTACTCCCCTAGGGGTGGTTTCTCCGTATTAACCATCCCTAAACCAAAATCTCAAAACAATCTCCAACAAAGTGTGAATATTCCGTAACAAGAACACACAAGTCAACCAATATTAGAGTAATAAAAGTCGACACCCTTGATACAAACCAGATGCGTGTAACCCAAGGATCAGCAAAGAACTTCAATCTTCCACACCAACACAAATCGACCAGCAAAACCCACAATCGGCAAGCACCAAATAATCAAGTCGACTTTTATATAAAAAGAACCAAACCTGATTCGGCAACCCTCCAAGCCTTGTTTTTACCTTTGTCGATTAGTGTAAAAGATCCCCAAAAGTTCCAGCCAACAAGTCCTATTGCACGAAGGATATGTCTTGCGTCAGCAACCCGTTGGTGCGCCAGAAACTCCCGTTGGCGCGCCAGAAAACCCAGTAAGCGCGCCCGTTGGTGCGCCAAACAGTCCTAGTTGGCACGCCAATTAGCGCGCCAGAAACTCCGTTAGCGCGCCGATTGGCACCAGAAGCGTGCCAAATTGCACCAGCACGGCACCAGTAGCCACCAGACCCTTTTCCTTCACGAATAAAACTTGAAAAGCTCCGCTACCACTTGTCACGGGCACAGAGAAGATGCACAGCAACAGCCCATGCGGTCAAGCCAAAGGCTTGTCAACCTAACAATAATCACACGAATAAAAGAGATAGAGAAATCGGCAACACAAGAATATGGGAGAAGACTCAGTATTATTATTAATAAACATCAACAACAATACATGTCCAATAACTCCCCCTCACGCATCCTATTTATAATAGGTACCGCAAGGTTTCAGCTTACTTTCCCTACAAGTAAAAGGAATCCTACCTAGGCTAGGTTTCTCCTTACTTGTCCACGCCAACTAAAACTTAAGGCGACCAACCCTAGCCCAAGTCAGAATGGGCCAGCCCACACGCACACCTACTCAAACTAGGAATCCTGTGTGCCTTGGAATTCCTAGTGCGTGACACAGTTCACATCCTCATCAATAAGCCGAAAAATGAAGACACGAAACATCATATATTTCTCATTAATCAGCTCAAAGACACAAACATCCCAACTACCAAATTATTATCCACAACGAATTCTCTCCATCCACCAAAAAATTTCACCCTCGTCTTTCCTCTCTCCATGTTAAGATGATAGCTGACACGCCAACTTCTTCCAGAGTTCGAAAGTGAAAGGATGATGTCATTGTCACCAGACTCCTGGGGAAATGCACTTTTGTAAAGCCTGAGGGTACAGCCTGAAGGAGCTGAAAAGGCACAAAAAAACAGAGTTACAACCAAAGAGAATATGGAAGAAAAGTATAATTATGGTGACTTCTGTTAATTACTTTCTTTTTCTTCCACTAGAATAAATCTTGCACTCTCAGGCAAAGAAATATAAAGAAAATGGAATGAATCAAATATGCAAATAAAAAAAGCAATTGCACATAGTTTTGTAGATTTGGAAGGTTTTCAGCTGCAACAACAAGGCTTACCAATTTATATCCGTTGTGAACAAAGGATGGCTGCATGACAATTTTAAAGAATGGATTTGTGGATCTGAAAGCACTAGCCCTGCAAAGTGTTCTAGCTTTCTCAACGCCCAACATTGGTTGCATTCTATTAGCAGACTCTGTTTTCGAAGGTTTTTTATTTTTGTTCTTAGGTTTACTTCCCACATCGCTACTTTCCTGTGGAAAACAAACAGTACTATGTTAGAATCATGAAAACAAGATATTAATTTGCCAGTAAGTAGGAAAGAAATGAAGTTAATCAAAAATACTTACAATCAAACCATCTCGTGGAATACTTTAGCATTATAACAAAAGATTCAATGCCTTTAGGAGATGCTAAAGGTTGAGTACTTAATCTAGGCACAATGAAACACGACATATGGTTTCAACAGAGGTATCGGGCTCAGGTTCTTCCATTCACCGATCTTGAAATCCTGTATCATGTGCGGGGGGACATTCTATTTCTATAGCACTCATGTCAAATATGAGGACATGGAAATCATGATTCCTCTTGTATTGGAAGAGAAGCAATAAAGGGACCAAGCAAGAGTATGGGTAAGAATAGCCATGGGTTAATTAGGGAGAGACAGAAAGCGATCCTCTTCGTAAGGAGGGTCTTGTACAAATGACAAGATGCACAATCTAAAGATAATCCTTTTGAGAAAGGATTGCCCCCTTCAACACCGAACCCAATGGCATCCAAAAAACAACATAAGAACCTTCACTGAATCACTCCATCAATATCCCAAATATAAGAACAAAGCAAGACAAATACTAAATCAAACACCAAACTAGAGAAGGCAGACAAAGGTTGCTTTGAAATCTCTAGAGATCACAGCACAAGAAGCAGCAAAACAAAAGGCTTCATCACCAAGCCCATAAAGTCTGCTCAGAAACCATAATCAGCCTCGCTCCACAACGAGCTCCAGTAAGAACACCGGCTGTAAAAACACAAAAGAGGAAGAATCATCTCCAAGGGACTGATCCTCCTTGCATATAATTCATACCTCCGAAGCTTTTAGAAGGCTGAAGCCTTTATCCTGTCCTGCGCAAGAACAAAAGGAACAAAGAAATCCATTTGGGAAGACTTGGACTTGAAACCCACGGTGGTGTTAACTATTGGGGCTTCCAAATCCAATAGCATTTATTCTATAGCAATCCACATGCTTGAAAACCACATAAGTAGAACTGAGTATAGAGGCTTGAGATTGAGCATAAAGCTTGAAGTTTCCCAATATATATGGGTTTGACAAAACCCAAATCAACATATCAAGATATATATGCAAATAGTAAAAGCAATTGTAAATGTTGACTTAGCAAGTTTTCGAGTGAAACTAGAAAGCTTACCAAATTATATTCGTCCTAACAAATGAGGGTTGCATAACTATTTTGAAGAATGAATTTGTGGATTTGAAAGCAAAGGGCTTTAGCTTTCTCAACGCCTGACATTGATTGCATTCTCCTAGCAGACTCTGTTTTTGAAGGATTCTAATTTTTGTTCCTAGGCATACTTCCTACATTGCTTCTGAAAACATTCTTTAGTCCTGGCTTGCCCATTCGGAGTTCAAAGATTTTGTGACAAATTCTTAGGCACCCTCGTCAAATATTACTGAAGCCTCTTCTTCTTTCGTTTTAAAAGCACAGGAGTGGAATAAAAACATCTTTGGAAACATGCATAAGAAGAAGAGACATTTAACAACCCGCCTCTTGGGTATCCAAAAGTTTTTTGAGACCAAACCCTCAAAGTTCCTACAGAATTTGGAGAAGGAGCTGCAGCTGGAACTTGAGAGCATCTTGATGCAAGAAGAAATGTTTTGGATGAAAATATCTAAATTTGATTGGACAGTGGATGGGGATCGCAACACCTCGTTCTTTCATCTATCTACAGAATCAGGACCAGGAGGAACATAATTGAATTACTACATGAAGAGAATGGCAATCAGGTGGCAGACCAGAATGAATTAGAGCAGCTGGCAGTGAGGTATTCTAAAAACCTCTTTGGGCAAGAAGACCCTTGTGCACCCCTATCCCTACCAAGGGGTGATTTCTCAGTCTTGGATGGAAGTGTTAGAGAAGCTATGGAAGGGGCAATGGCAGAAATTGAGGTTAAGGATAGCTTGTTTCAAATAGGACCGCTCAAATTCTCAGGAGCTGATGGGCTCAACCGTATTTCCTTCCATTCTCAGTGGGAGACGATGAAGGAGAGCCTATTCACTTTTGTCAAGGAGGCTTTCAACTTAGGGACTTGGAATGAGGAGGTGAACAAAACCTTCAAAGCACTTATCCCTAAGGTGGAGAAGCCATTATCTATGAGCCAGTCCCGGCCAATTAGCCTTTGCAACGTGGTATACATGGTCCTTATAAAAGTCATTGTCAATAGAATTAACTGGCTTTAAGCACGCTGGTTGCTCCTGTCCAAAGCAACTTCGTATCGGGCCGGCAAATATCAAACAATATAGTTATTGTGCAGGAGGTAATACATACCATGAAGCTCAGGAAGGGAATCAAAGGTTGCATGGCTTTGAAGATTGATCTAAAAAAGCCTACGATAGGCTCAATTGGCTATTTATAAAGGACACACTTATTGAAGTCGGGTTTCCTGTGAGCATTGTTTTCCTAATTATGAAGTGCATCACCTCCTCAAATTTGCAGATTCTTTGGAATGGGTTTCCCTCTCCCCCGTTGGTCCCTTCTAGGGGCGTGAGACAAGGCGACCTTTTCTCTCCTTACATTTTTTTGCTTTGTATGGAGAGGCTGGGTCACCTAATTTCATTGGAAGAGCATGCCATGAATTGTCGTATTTTCTTCGCTGACAATCAAGTACTTTTTGATGAGGCCTCCTCAAAACAAGCTCAAGTTATTGATAGATGCCTTAAAAAGTTTTGCAGGGCGTCAGGTCAGAGGGTGAGTACAACCAAAATGAGAATCTTCTTCTCTAAGAAAGTCCCTTCCTTCACTATTGAGGCCATATGTAGTAAGTTGGGATTTCAATCCACTCAAGACTTGGATAGATATCTAGGTGTGCCACTCATACACTCTAGAGTTACCAAGAGCACCTACAGCCACATTATTGAGAAGGTCCAGGACCGTCTTAGTAAGTGGCAGGCGAAGCAGTTATCACTTGTAGAGAGGATTACGCTTGTCAAATCTGTCCTCTCAACCCTCCCCTTGTATACAATGCAAACAGTGAGGCTTCCTCAATATGTTTGTGACATGGTAGATAGCATATGTAGGCAATTTGTTTGGGCTTCGAGTGCTACAGATCGTAAAGTTCACTTGACTGTATGGAACAAGTTATGCCAACCAAAAGAGTCTGGGGGTCTAGGCCTCAAGAAATCTAGGCTTGAGAGCAATGTTTTCATCATGAAGTTAGCATTGTGGCTGATGGAGAACCCTCAATCTTTCTGGGCACGAGTACTCTGTCCAAAGTATCTATAAGGGGGTTGTTAGTCTTCCAGAAGAGCTTCCTCCTCGGAACTCAACTAATCTTTGGCGAGCCCTCGTAAAGGTTTGGTAGGATGTCAGGAGCTCTCTATTCTGGTTTGTCGAGGATGGTAACTCTATTAGGTTTTGGAAGGATAACTGGTTAGAGGGGGCAGGGTATTTAGTGGATTATGCTCTAGACGAGGTCCCGGGTTACTTAATTGATGCTCCACTCTCGACTTTGTTAACAAAGATGGCCTGTGGAACTGGAACCTATTCCATGACCTCCTTCCACGTCAAGTTTGTCTAAAGATTTGGTCTCAACTCCCTCCACCATCTAGAAGGGGCGCTGATAGGTCCAAAGGGGGTCTTGAACCCCGAAGTGAGTTTTTCATCAAGTCTGCATACAATTGCCTAGAAGATGGGGGGTGGGAGGAGCCTGCAAGAGTTTAGAAGCTGATCTGGTCTTAGAAAGGGCCTGGTTGGGTTTGTTCCTTCCTTTGCTGGTTCATGAACCTCCCATCACTAATCAGGTTAGATATTCCCGTCATATTGCAACCTCCCCATTATGTCCATGTTGTGGAGCTTTTGGAGGATCATCACTACACATTGTAAAAGACTGTGTGTTTTCTCATGATGTTTGGTGCCATTTGGTGCCGCCAAGTTTCAGGGGAATTTTTTTCAACAGGACCTCAAGCGATAGATTGTTGAGAACCTGTCTTCATCTTGGTCCATGGAAAATGGAGTTCAGTGGAAGCTTCTTTTTGTGGTATCTTGCTGAAAGTTCTAGTTATGGCGTAACAATTTAGTTTTTTAGGCAAGAAGGGATATACCAGTCAGACCTCTACATGCTATTGTGTCTACAGCCCAAAGTTTCTCCTATACCCTCAGTGTGAAGAAGGATGTTCTTTTAGGACCGGTAAACGACGAACATGGCCTGTTCAAATGGACTACACCTCCGTTTGGCACTTGGAAACTGAATGTAGATGGATCATCCAGACTACCTCATGATTTTGCAACAGTAGGTGGCTTAATCAGAGATTGTTATGGTGATTGGATTGTGGGTTTTAGTTTTAGCCTCTGTTCTTGCTCTCCTTTTAAAGCTAAATTGAGAGCTATTTTGGAGGGCCTACGGTTAGCTTGGTCTCTCAACTATCGCACCGTCCACTTGGAATCGGATTCACAAGTGGCTGTCCAGTGGATCACCACCTCTTTTGGCAGTGATGTTGTACTTGATGATGTCATCTGGGAAATCAAGGAGTTACTTAAGTAGCAGTGGTCAGTGACCATTTCTTTTGTATATAGAGAGAGTATTACTTGTGCAGATCATTTAGCCAAGTTAGCCTATAATGCTAGACTAAGACTAACGACCCTGAATCTATTTTGGCTCTCTTACACGATGACCATGCCCCTGGACCTTTTAACTAGGGTGGTTTTGTATAGTTTTTTTATGATAGTAATATAATCATTCGAATCAAAAAAGAAAATAAAAGAAAAAGAGGAAGAATCCAAGAGTGTAGTGTGGTAAGTACCATAAGAGCAGTTGTGTTAGTAGGAGGAAACATGATATTTGCGTTAGGTGTACGTATTTACTTTTTCTTTTGATCCATTTTTACTTTTTACTCCGTCTCCCTCCTATTTTTGTTTTTCTTGAGGGAACAATGATTATTTATCATAAAAGTCACTTTTTTGCATGTGACATAATTTTAATTGTAATTAGATTTATAATTTATGATAATATTTTGTATGGTAAATCATTTTTTGCATGTGACATAATTTTACTTGTAATTAGATTCATAATATTTTAGGTGTAAGCTAGATTTTTTGATGAGAAATTGATTAATGGAATTTATCTTTGGCTAAGAATGTTTGGAATTGATATAATTTTACCACATAAGGCACAGAGATAGTCCATGGTGCTGGGATAATCCGTGTACTAATCAAAGACTAAATAGAGTGTAATATTGATAAGATGCATTGCATCTTTAAATCTTTAAACCCCAATGTCCAAAGTTTACGAGCACTTAGGAGCCCCTTACAAACCAATAAAACAAATCCAAACATAACATTAGACCTTTTTTTTAATTCTGTTACATTATTTAAAATCTATTTATTGACCATTAAACATGGGTGTAATGGTCTTGACTATTTTCACAAGCCACCATGTGTTTGCAACCTGCAACTTCACCCTAGCTCCTTTGTGTTTTTGGAGATATCTCTAGGCGAACTTGGCTGGAATGTGTTGTAGCAAGTAATAAAATTATGAAATCATAAGACCCAAATGATTCACTCTCAAACACCTAAAATGACCAAAGTAATTATGAACACAATCTGATCATAAAGTAGAGTAGGAAACAAAAGTATGAAAGGAAATATTAGATCAAATCAGATAATCGACCACTTCAGAGACCCTCACCAATGTGTGACCCGTAATGCTTGATGGTTGTAAGGCAACCATAAAAAAGGGTTGGCTAGATGTGAAAACATCACTAGCTCTTTGGAGAGCTAGAACTTTTTCTATGTCTGTCAGTAGCGTGATCTTCTCTATGCCTCCATCTTTTCTACACATATTTTCAGTATTAAACTCTTAAGCTTTGATGCACTAGCCGGTTGTGGCGGTGGCCAGCGGGCCAAGGGTGGCCATGGCCCCTCTTGATTTCTTATTTTTTTTATACAAGTTCTATCGTAATATATTAATTGCTCCTTAAATTTTTAATTTTTGCAAATCAATCCTATCGTGATGTATATTTGACCCCTTCTAAATTTTATTTTTTATATAAATCCTATAATAACACAAAATATTATATTGGCCCTTCTCTAAATTTTATTTGTTTACATAAATCCTTATTATCGAACACAAAATATTATATTGATCCCTCTCTAAATTTTATTTTTTTATATAAATCCTTATTATCACACACAAAATATTATATTGACCTCCTCTAAAAATTCTATCTAACTTCGCCACTGCTAGCCAGGACCTTTTCCTGCATGGCTGGTGCTCATTATTTTACTTGGCATAGAACATAGTCCAAAGATTTCAACTCATGCATCACTTGAAATATCTCCCTTGAACCCCTAATTCTTGAATGGGTAGGATATCTCCATAGCACTTTCATCAAATATGTGCACATTGAATAGGCAATTCCCCTCATATTGAAAAACCAACAAGGACCCATAAGTCAGAGACGAACGAAAGCCTGTCTGCAACCAAATCTCACCACCATGCTTTCGAAGCCGGATCGACCATTCATCGCCATTAGGGACCTTAAGTTGCACTGGACTTGACACTTCTTTCCCATACTTCTTCACAAACGTCATCGGAAGGCCCTGTTAAATTACACACTTCAAAAGTAAGTCAATTATGCAAAACGGACAGCCAAAAAAAATCAAGTGCGGGTCCTGGTCCTAAACAATCCAACAAAATGAAAATGGAACAAGAAAATGCTTATGTCGTCCACTCTTATTAAGAGAACAGACTATTGCAGAATTGCTCACTCTCACTCACAATTAATTAGGAAGATTTTTTTTTTCTCGATAAAGTAATTAGAAAGATTTGGTATATTTGTGCAGCAATATATGAACACAAGTTTGTAATCATTTGGAAACATCCATGCACCAGCTAAATACAATTAAGGAATATATATAAGACAACATACAAGCTTCCCACCACGAAGAGTGCTCTCGGGAATGATCTTGAAAAATTGAGGCCTCTCTGTGTTCAGCGAGCATTCTTCATCATCTCCCTCAAGTGCACAATCCATTGGTCTCTAAGGGGGAGTGAGTTGCTGATTATACTTCTTCTTACTAAAACCTTTCATATGCTGCCATAACTACGCACATTGTAATATATAGAAGAACAAACGCATCAAAATCTGGATATTGTTAATTGGTTTTTCAAGATGGAGATGACCAACCGGGGAGAAGAGTTTTTATCAGAAAAGAGAACCAACCGGGGAGAAGAGTTTTTATCAGAAAAGAGAAACAGACAGAAAAAACCTAACCCAACTTAATCTTTTTTTTTTTTTTCCTTATGAAAATCCAACTTAACTTTTTTTTTTGTCGAAAAAATCCAACTTAACTTAAGGCACATAGAAGGATTGAATGATATTTGACAAGACAGGTCAGTAGCCTATATGTCCTATGGCTGCAGAACACAAAACCATGGGCATGTTTGTAGGGCGGGCAGGATGTTTTTTGGCAATAAATTTGGCACTTCTGCTACGAATGAGATTTTGGTTTGAGATGTGATTAATGATTTTATTATTTTCTTTATGTTCAATTATGTACTTAGATAAATTGGGTGTGTGGTACTGGTTTTATCACTTTTCTTTGGGCCATTTAGAATTTTACTACTTTACACATTTTGATGGTGTAAATTCTTCCTGGTATGCAATTTCGCGGATGAAGCATTTTTCCGGGATGGAACAAACATTAAAGAAAGAATGAAACTTGCCAACTTCCTAAATATCGACATTTTTTTTTTTTGCGCATAAAAAAAAAGGGAAGTAATGAGACAAATGAACACCCATTATAATTTGCAATGCGACATAGTTTCTGTCAAATAAATTTAAGAAAGCTTCTTCCTTCTTTCTTTTTTGATCGGTAAGAAAAGAGTAAAAGAAATTTCTTCACCGTGCCCCTTGATATCCACAACATACGATGTTTACATTAAATAAAGCAACGCACAGGGTTCAGAAGATAGAGACATAGTTCACGTCAGACAGAAGAGGAAACAAATTTGGGGTCATCAGGACACCAGGATTTTATAGAACATGCAATTTAAATTTGTCGCTTTTTATATATATATATTCTCGTGGTTGCTCTATAATGAACTCCGGTAGATTGAATGAATGCCAAATGATTCCAACTAATATGTATTTAGTTCATAATACACAACCGAAGCAGGAATTAAAATTTTATCCAAAAGAGAAGCATGCGTATATCAAATTATCAATCATTCCGAACAAGATCATATCAGCTATCCTTTTCAAGAGAAAAAAGGTTGAGGTAGAGGCAACCGAAGCACAAAATACAGTAGAGAAAAAAATCCTGATGTACAGAGTAGAAAGCAGGAACCATTATCGAAAATTGTTACGTAAGAGTAGAAAGATAAAATATCGCCAGCCCACAAGCAATTGTTCCTTGCAAAAGAAAGCCAACCATCAACCAAATAACATTTGTCCAGATAATCTACCGCCGATATTAAGCATCACTGAGCTTGCATGCTGCATGAAGAATATGTAAAAGTTTATCCAACTCCACAATGTAAGCAATGTTAGTCAAATGAAAAGACAAACTACAAACTTCAAATACAGCAAAGAAATGTTAGTAAAGATCTGTTACTCACCTGCAGGCAGGCAAGGGCTATCCCCATCCTCATCCAGCCGAAAAATGGCTAACCGGAACACCATTAATCTTTTGTGAACCAGCTCGAAGACGCAAACATCTCCAACTCTCAAACTATTATTCTGTACGAATTCTCTCCATCCACCGAAAATTCTCGCCGTAGTATTCCCTTCAACGCCAACGTTGAAATAGTAATTGGCATGCCAAGTTCTTCCTGACAGAGAAAGGATCACATCACCAGACTTCTGGGTAAAATGCTCCTTCGCAAACCCAGCAGGTACACACTGATGGAGTTGAAAAGGAACAGAAAAAACAGAGGAGAATAATCTTAGTTTCAAATTAAGAGGAAAAGAAGTATGATTATGATGCTTTACTGCTACCTTCTTTCCTTCTACCACAATGGATCTTATAGTCTCAGGTAAGAAAAGGAATGGATCAAATATATATATGCAAATAGAAAAAGCAATTGGAAATGTTTCTGTTGACTTGCAAGTTTTCAAGTGAAACTACAATGCTTACCAAATTATATTCGTTCAGAACAAATGAGGGCTGTATCACTATTTTGAAGAATGGATTTGTGGATTTGAAAGCACTTGCCCTGCAAAGGGCTTTAGCTTTCTCAACTCCAAACATTGGTTGCATTCTCCTAGCAGACTCTGGCTTCTTAGGCATACTTCCTGCATCGCTTCTGTCTGAAAACATTCTTTCCTCTAGATAACAAATAAGTTCATATTAGAATCATAAAAACAAGGTGATATTAACAAGGTTGGCTAGGGATGCTTATAATCAACCATCTCTTGTTAGCATCATTGCCACTAGGATATTGTAAAGGTTGTGCACTTAATTTAGACACAATATATAAAACACGACCTATGATTTCAACAGAGGTATCGGGCTCAGATTCTTCCACTTCCAGATCTTGAACAGAGGTATCGGGCTCAGATTCTTCCATTTCCAGATCTTGAACAGAGGCATCATGTCCGGGCTGCTCATCATGGTTTAGACTGCCAAGTGGATATTCTATTTCTGTAGCACTCGTGTCAAATATGCGGACATGCAAATCATGATTCCCCTTGTATTGGAATAAAAGCAAGTGCCCGTAGGTTACAGAGTAGTAGTCTGCAAATTCCTTCCAACCATTTTGCAGCCAGATCTCACCGCCACATCTCACCAACTCCACACGCCAGGTTGCACCAGTAGGAACACTGAGGAGGACTTGACTTGGAAGACCTCTTCCATATTTCCTAGTAAACCTTGGTGGAATCATCTGTTACAAATATCACATATCTGTGTTATACGAACAATTTCTCTAGCATACCCAAATCATACACACAGCATAGTAATATCCTGTGCAACCACAGCATGTAAACGCGAGTAATTCATGCATTTAGTAAATACACAAGAGAATAGAATGCTTACCAGCTTCCTATTGCGGATGGTATCCCCCAGAATTATCTTGAAAAAATGGGGAGTTCTCTGTCGAAAACTCGATGGGTCATTATCGTTGCGAAGGGGAGAATTCATTTTTATCAGCACCAACAAAGACTAATTAAGACTGCCCTACTTATATCAAACGCCTAAACCATCTGCCTCATACGCCTTATACATATAGGAAGATGGACCGTTTCCAGGTAGTAATGATTAAAGTAACAGTAGTAGAATAAAATTATAGTCGCACATTCTCCCAGTAGCTTAAACCTTATCACATTCTTCATTTTCTGTTGAGCCCAACAAAACGCTTGTTTCGAAAAGGCTCTCATTAATTGGCCCCAACGGTACACCAATGTGACCAGCCATGAGTTTGAACATTTGCAGTCCGAGTGTTGAGTTCTTCCCCGAAGAAGACTTTAGGATCATGCCTACCCACTCTCATTGAATAGGATCAATTCCCTCTCTTCCCATAATGTTTAATCCTGCGGGTTAGTTGAATATATATTACCGCTTCATCCTCTGCAAAACTGAACTAGTTACATAACCACAGGCAGACGTTACCTTAGAATGCATGATTTATTACATGATTAGCATTTCATCATCAGATAACTCTGCTAATTAAGCGTAACACCAATTACTTAAAATTAAAGTATTAAATACGCGATAAAGTGAAAGCTTGGCAGACTTTAGAGACAGGAAGTCCGGAACGGATGGGATTATAATGGTTATGGCTTCTGCTTTGCAGGTCTACAGATGAATTCGGTAGGGCGTTATAAAATTTTAATGCCTAAGATTTCGAATTAGCATGTCATGTGATGTTTACTTGGTCTTAATTTTCCCCCCTGTTATTTGGGGTTGCAGCTGCCATTTTTTTGACAGTCGGTGAAAGTAAAGCAAATATATTTAACCCGAAATACTTGCATGGTTAAAGCTTAGACAGCTCCAATACCTGATATCACAACAGGATTCTTCATCAGTAAAACTAGCATAGCACAAACTAAAGCTAGCATACTACAAACAGATCTAAGCACTACACTATACACAACTGGCTTCCTACCAGAAGTGCTTTCCTGATACTAACTAAACTTGTAATTGCAGTTCTATTCTTCCCCGAAAGGAATGTTCTTCAATGCAAGGAAAACATTATGTGATGCATTCTACCATCCTGTGACTGTCAAGAACCTTCTAGGCAAAAAGATTATGAAAGCAACTACAGTGGACGTTGATTCCTGCTTCTTTTCAACTCAAACTCAAATATAAGCTTGCCAGACTCCTCCAACCTTTTTTGACTGACATCTACAACAAAATATAACCCATAATATTCATAGACCGACTTTAGATCATTCTTTCGACCATTAGATCTAATCTTTGCCAGCTTCGAAGGCTTCCTATCGACAAGGCGAATGACCCTTACTGGACTTTCTGCTTTCATACTGTTCCTCAATGCAAGATTTCCCCTCACAAGTCTCTGATCTCTAACAGGCCGGCCACGTTTAACTCCTGGATTCTCACCCTCGCCTATATAAAACAACGTATCATTAATCATCCTATTGCCATACCGCGGAGTCACAACAATGCTCGTGGCCAAAATAGTCCCATCCTCCATCTGCATATAATCAATACCCTTCTCAAATTGGCGGTGGAGTCCAATTATTCGCAGTTCAGCCCTTAGTCGAAACTGGTCCCCAATGTCAACTCCAGGAACATGCCCTATCACCCCCTTTGTGTTAAGCCACTTGCCTTTAATGGCCATTGCAGCCTTACTGATAATACTCAGATAAGACAGTCGCTTCCTTCCATTTTCACTCTTGAGCCTTTCATATTCCTGCTTGAATAGCCGCAGCACCTCCTTCACTTCAGCGCGACTAACGCTTGATTCCTTGGGCCGATGAAGCTCCTGATTAATGACATTAACACGATTCCCCTCCTGCTTAACTCTGTCGACTAGAACAACAGACTTCCCCTTCACTTCAGCGCGACTAACACTTGATTCCTCGGGCCGATGAAGCTCCTGATTAATGACATTAACACGATTCCCCTCCTGCTTAACAGTGTCGACTAGAACAACAGACTTCCCCTTGGGTGAAGAAATATCGTTGGAAACTGAACCCAATTTCCGTTTTTTGCACCTTTGTTCGCCATTTGTTCCTGGAAGCGGTTCTCGTGCGCAGGATAAGTAATAAGTTTTGTGGGTAACAACTTATTGACTAGTTTGTTTTTAGAAACAAAAAAGAAAGGAACAAGAACAGTAAACAAGAACACGACCAAGAACAAGAACAGTAACTTAAACAAGAACAACAAAAAGAACAAGAAGTAGATGAAGGAGGTAGTGAAGGTGGATGTGACTCACCGCAACAAGGAGGGGAATCTAGCCGGATCAAAGATCTCTTTGGAGGAGGAGGGTATCTTCCTAGAGCAGAGCCTCTTGAAAACCCCTCTTGGTGACGGGAAGCCAGGACTGGTTCTTGGAAAGCCATGACAGTTTCTGATATAGAGAGCAAGAAATGAAAAATGTTAACTCAATAAACCCTTAAAAGTGCAAACAAATGCTAAAATCACACACAAAAACTAGCATGGACACTTAGGAGTCAGTTTTCCGGCTATGATAAGCGGTTATGAGACATAACCGGCGAAATCAAGAAACAGAATATTTGGGTGTGCGCATACAAAGAACAGAGAGAAATTAACAACCAAATGACCAAAATATTTCAACACACGCAGAAATGAAAAACTGAAGAGCACCTGGAGAACATATACAATGAAGCACAGAAGCAAAGAGAAACAACAATGTTGGCTAAGCAGTGAAACACAAAAGGATAAACGAAGGAATGTGCAGGACCTGAATTCTTGCGAGTTTAATGCAAAACAAGTTACTGGTTTTGCTTAAGAAATAAGGACTGCTTGATAAAAAGACTGGAAAGAAAATATTGAGTGAAATATCCTTAATAATAAATCGAAGGCATTGTGTTTCTTAGAAGTAGATAAATTTCTAGCCAGTCATTTTCAAATGAGTCTATAAACCGGAGGTCAAATGACAATATACATTTCCAGTCCCGGACTAAACGACAAATCTCTGTCCTTTGGCCAGGTCACTACTTTTGTGTTGCTTTTTCAACTTCCTTCCTATATAATGTGTGTTTTTTTTAATGAAACTTCCTATATAATTATTGATTATGACAGATAAGTATTTAACCCTTCGATTTCAGGAACAAAGATAGTGGGACGCCAAAAAAGAAATTCACAAAATAACATAGAATAATTGAAGAAAGAAACTTTAGTCACATCGCATGCTCGGATATCAATTCGTTCCCATGTTTTCCGGCTTACCACTTTTCAAGTGGGTTTCCATACCAATTCTCAAAAGAAAAAGTTGGCTTCCATACCCCAACTTTCGCACTGGCATCCATCATTGTTTTGGTGCACTTAAATAAAATTTGCATCATGGCTACCATTCACAAATTAAATTAAACATAGTATTCTACAACTGAAGGCACTGCACTTAAGTTGTTGCTCTTTGAAGTCTCTCTTTTCTACCTTATGTTGTCACCTTCCCACGGTTCCTCTGGCAAGTAAGTTTTAGAATGTCTTTTCTTTTCTTTCTTTTTTTTTTATGAATAGTTTCAGAATGTCTAAAATTGACTAAAATGTGATGAAGGGTTTTTTATTTATATGTGTGAACAGGGCTTCAACCTGTTTCCACATTTCTTGCTCTTATTCCATCAAAATTGAAACCAATAAATTTAGGTTAGTTCAATTTTTCATATATATATATATATAATAGGTCCAAACTTCTTCCACCACGTGATCTTACAAGTTTTGAGCTTAATCTTTTACTGTTCATAGTGTACTCTGATATATGTATTTTTCTTTTTTGTCGATACTCTGATATATGTATATTTTTTTTTTTGTCGATACTCTGATATATGTATGGATCAGCTTAAAACTTATGTTCTTACCCTCTCAAACTTACACCTCATTGGTCTGTTTTTGTAAAATTTTAATGTTGGTACATTTTTTTGCCACCTCCTTTGTGCATAGTGAACTTTATAATATTTAACTATTAAGTATTCCCTAAACTAAAGTGATAGTATCATTTTAAACTAGCTCAGGGTTTAGAAACCTTCCAGGCTAAGCACACTAGCCTAGCAAGTGGGGTAAGGAAAAAATCCAACTTGTCTGGCTCGTGATTGGTTAGATTGATGGGCAACAATAGAGTGAAGACATACTATTTTTGTTTTTGAGAAACAATGTCCTGATTTCATTGGATAACTGAAGCAGTTTACAGTTGGCATATGGCTTGGATTGTGGGTAACTATCAGTCCACATGTATGCAAAAGAGTCCTTTTAGAGCTTGACTGGCCAAGGCATGAGCTACGCGGTTACATGTATAGAGGGATATAAGTGCAAGAAAATTCATTAAAGAAAGAATGGCCTTTTAACTAAAATTTCAAATTCTAGTGAGAGAGGCTCCTCCTTCTCTCTAGTTTTTCTCTTCTTCAAAATTCAAATGGGGGTTGCCATGGATGGTTCCTTCACCATCCATGGTGAACCCCCCACTTCTCTAGTTCATCTTCTTACTCTTTTAGTATTGCTATAGATCTAGTACCCTTATATGGGAATAAAAGTTGTTCTCTTTGTGAGAGTTGTTCTCCTTGTGAGAGTGTTTCTCCTTGTGAGAGTATTTTGTTCTTCCCATGGGCAAGGTCAAGCTTTCCGGTAAGCAAGTCACGGATGGGAGAATCTTGTTCTCGTGTTGGTGATTTACTTCGAGTGGGAGGCGAGGCGAAGCGTTATGGTGAAGTTTTAGTATACGGGTGGGAGTTCTCACGTCTCTTTCATCCCGTTGTTAATGTCTTCTTTGGGTGGTTTCCCTCTGTAAGAGCCGTTAGTTTTGATTCAAGAGTGCCGTTGGGTTCGGCCTATGGGAACGACTTTTCTTTCCAAAAGTTGTTTAGATTGTGTATCCTGTCATCTACAGGACCCTTCTTCGTGAAGAACGCTTTCTTACTTCCCCGACAACCCGTGGCTTTTTGGGCCACACTCAAATCTTCTAAGTCCTTGCAGATTAGCTCCACGGAAGACCGGTATCAGTATTTACTTCGGTTTATTAGTTTGTTTAGTCTCTCCTATATGTTCACTGTGTTATGTTCTTCTTATTTGAATATTTGTAATCTTCTTGGAGTCCTAGAGTTACCAACTCTAGCATCTATCCAAGTGTATTTTATTTTATAATTAATGATATTTAACTTTCGACAAAAAAAAGAAAATTCATTAAAAGAACTTGCCAGACTCACTTGGGATATCTCCTCTCAGACACACTGTATATTAAATCCTGTAAGTTTAGCTAATACCATATGCCAACAACTCTCATGTTGTCTCATCGGCATGGACTAATGTGTCCAAAATTATGGTAAGTAGAGAATAACACATGTATGTATGTGTATGTGCATGAGGGTGAGCATGCACATGAGAGTCACGGCCTGACAGGGATGTGAGCATAATGTAACATCACTGATAATACTAGTAATAATTGATTCGGCTAAAGTTTAAGGAAAAATTAATCACAAGAAACTTCTCTTCCTGTTTAGCCATGGGAAACTTTTGACAAATGACCTGAGAGCCCATAGACACATGGCTGAATCGAACCTGTGTCCTAGATGTGAAAGTGAACCCGAGACAGCCCTTCATGCAATAAGGGACTGCACTTGTATAGGGGATATCTGGCAAGGGGTAAGTACCCATCCTTTAGATGCATCCTTCTTTGAAATGGACCTTAAGGAGTGGGTTCTGGAAAACCTGAAAGGTCTGAATATCATGGGTGATTGGGATCTGATTTTTGGTGTGACGTGTTGGCAAATATGGCAATGGAGAAATCAACTTGTTTTTTATGAAGGAGCAGATCCAGTATACTTGCCGATACATTCAATTTTACAGACGGTAACGAGCTTTAGGAATGCTATTGATGCTCTATCCCTGAGCCAAAATAGGTTTAAACCTGTGACTTTCAACACACATAAATGGATGCCTCCAATGCAGGGTTTTTGGAAGTTAGATGTGGCTGTGGAGAAGGGTGAGGCTGTTAGGGGGGTATGGCCTGGGTGGAGCATGCAGGAACGCTTTAGGTGAGTGGATCTCAGGTTTTGGATTGTTTGTCCAAGTGGATTCTCAACTGCAGGCCGAGTTACTGGCCATTTTGCAGGGTCTTCAGCTGGCAAACTCGATGGGCATTCAGTCTTTGATTTTGGAGACGGAAGCACAAGCCATTACAAATTGGTTGTCTGATGGTTTTGAGTGGGATCATGTACTTGTTAGTACTGCTAGACCATGTATTTCTTCACTACTAAAGTCTCATAGATACTGGTCTTTAATTTCCATTGAGAAGGAAGCTAATGAGGTGGCACACGCCATTGCTTCCTTAGCCCATAATTTTTGTCCAGGGCTGAACATTTTGTCATCCCCTCCAAATGTAATTAGTAGCCCTCTTAATAGAGGACAGGGGATCATAGGTTACACATGTTGTTTTGTATATATTTGTAACATTTTGATGCATATCAATGCAATCTCGGTTTCGACCAAAAAAAAGAAACTTCTCTTCCTGCACAACGAGTGGTCGGTTTCAAAGCAGAGCATGTAGCTTATACATTTGATTTTCCACTGAACTGTGCAGCCACTCTTCATGAACTGGAAGTTCTCCTAGAATTGTGGAGCCAAAAGTATTTTCTTTTCATGTTGATGATTAATCGTAATGCTATTTTCCTAAGGCAATAGTTCCTATTTTAAAATTTCAGCAAACAGAGAGTAAATTATAAAGAAATTAGCAGCTAAGTCGGTAATAGGACAAACACAACTTGGTTCATCCGCGGCCAAGCCTTTCCTCAGGATTGGTTCATCCACGAGAAACCAAATATATGGCACATTCCCCCCTAAAATTGATACTCATCACCAAAAAAGAAAAGAGGGCATACAATTAATTAGACTACGCCATATTCTTACAAGAAAGGGTACACAGTTCCAAGTGATTAAAAAGTCATACACGCTAGAAATTATAGGTTAGTAAAGTAGTCCCAAATTTCATAACAGACCGCCAATTGCAGCTAAAGCAAAGTTGGGAAAAGCCAACTGCTGCATTTGAATCCAACTTTATAAATAGTTAGTCTAGAAATCCCAGCTCGAACTCTCTGGCTCAGATTTGACTTTTCCAGCCTGAAGGGTCTGTTTAGCTTCATTTTGTGCACCACCTTTGGGATGGATCTGGACGTGGATTTGGCCTATAGTTTTCATGAAGTGGAACACAACAGTGTCCCCTGGAACTAAGTTGTTAGCTTGCAGAAAAGCAGAGAACCCAGTGCTGAAGTAGACCTGAACGCTTTGCTTCCTCGTGACACAAATCTCAACAGGCCACTCCCTCCCTTCCATATCTTTAATCACAATGCGCTTCTTCTTCTGCAAACCCGCTGCTCTGGCAAAACCTTTAGGCAAAACCTTCATCACAATTCTCAAAGTCAGTCTTTTGACTACACACCCTCCGAAAAAACTAACTAAAATTAGGAAAGGAACTGCTAATTAAACGTAATTGAAAATGAGAGCATGTATTAGTACCATCTTGTGTCTATGGTAATCCTTCAGCACTTGAACAAAGTAGGGATTTTCTAGCACTATTGAATTGATCTCTTCGGCCACTCTTTCTCTCTCGCTTGGTTGAGAGTCTTCTTGAATTCCTTTCCCCCGTCCATTAAGTTTACCTTGAACTAAACAAAGTAAAAAATAGTAAACTCTCCAATAAAGCCCTTACACCTCAAGACTGTAAATGGAAGAGATGAACAGAAACTACATGTTCCTGGAACTCACATGATCTAGCAGCAGTTTGTGTGGCACGGGAGCTGTTCCGTCCTATATGAACAGGGGTTGGCTGACTAGTCGTTTTGGATGCAGCTGGCTGTGACTTCTTTTCTAGAGTCTGTTTCAAGAATAACAAATAGATATCAAGGAAGTTGAACCAATAGTGCTCGGCAGGATTTCATGCAAAAGCTTACCACATTTTTTCCAACATGAACATTTGATGGTTGCTCGCCAATCCGAAAAATGTGAACTCTAAATGTGATGTCAACATTATTGACCAACTCAAAGACACAACTGTCACCAATCTTCAATTTATTTGCTCGAACAAACGCAGCCCAGCCAGCAATTAATTTTACTTGATCACAAGTTTTATAGTATTGGCGCTTATACATAGCGTTCCAGCTTCCCACTCCTGAAACACTAAGTATGACATGGTCTCTGGTTTCTGTCAGAAACTTATTGGCAAATGTCGAAGGTACAGTCTGCATATACAGTTTATCAAAAAGGAAAAAGCGATTAGGGGCTTGCTTTTAGTTGAAACAGAAATAACACTCATCTAAGCCAGACTTCAATAATCCAATTATACAGAGAGTTACCAAGCAAGATGCCGGTGGAAAATTTGTACGTTTCACAGTATTTACGAAATGTGGGTGTTTGGACTTGAAAGCACGAGCTCTACGAAAGGGTTCCTCCCAATAACTATCTGCATTTCGAACCCTCACTTGCCTCCCCTTATACGCCCCTTTCGGAATAGCATATCTTGGAAGACGAGTTTTTTCTCTGCCTGAGAATCAATCCGCTCAACTTTGTTAATGACAACCAAAACAAGATCATGAGCACAGCATGTAACATGAATCACATGTATAAGCAGACTGCAGAGTTCTTGTTAATTGAAACAACTTACTCCCACATAGGCTAGCAGAACCACCCACCCCCATCTTGGCTTTCATTTTTTTCGTCCCGCCACAGGGAGTGCTATTCTGAGAAACAGAAGCCTCCATTGTTAATGTTCTGCTATCATCATAATCATCATCATCACTATCATCATCATCAAAAAAAGAAGAAGAAGAAGAAGTTGTTTTGCTGCTGATCCTCTTGGATCTAGAAGGAAAGCAGGGAGCGGACGGTTCCTTTCTCTTCCTTAGATTAGGAGGGGAGTGATCCAAGACATTGTCTTCCTCGGCATCATTTCCCTGCTCTTGAAATCCTCCATTTCGGTCGCCCCTAGATGGTCTGGTACCTTTCACTCGATACTTTATTTCTACACAGGTAGTCCCATTAACTATGGCCACAGAAAACTGGGAATTCCCCTGATAGTTGAAAACCACAAAATTCCCATGCCCTAGAGAGTAAAAATCAGCAAATGCTTGCCAGCCATCCTGAAACCAGACATCACCGTTACATCTTGAAACCTCCACTTGCCATTCCTCACCACCTGGGACTTTAAGGACCACCACATTAGCAAGACTGGCTCCCTTTACGAAGTCTGGAGGAATTAACTGTGCAGAAGGAGGAAAACAAAAGAGAGGTACTAGTAGTAGTCAATATCTATGCATAAGCTTCTGGATCTACACACATTTTGTATATCCGAATTTTTGCATAATTACAGGACAGGAACTTTTTGAGTAGTACAGTTAATGGAAAGAATGATAGCTAGTGAAGCTCATCGCCCTCAATTGGGTTAGCACTTAGCACTTAGTACTCTAAAAGTCTAAGCAAAACAGAATTCTTCCAACTCTAACTTAGAACCAAACTTAGCATTCTGAACAACCAAGAATTCTTGCAACCCTAACTTAATTAGAACCAAACAACTCCTGGATCTGCTAAAAATCAAGAGAACCTGCCGATGTTGATGTAGAACTTGAGAAACTATCTTGAATCTACCTTGTTGTGCAGAACTGAAGCAAGAGTAGGGACAAGAAAGAGAAGCAGACTTACAAGCTTCTTAGATGCAAGAACGTCATCAGAAATGACTTTGATGAAACAGTATGGTCCTGAGGGAGAAGACAAGCAGCAACCTTCATCGTCGTCTCTGCTTCCAAAGCAACTCATCCTTCTCCAGTTGAGAAATGGTGGAAGAAGCTACAAACTTGAAACAAAACCCTCTTCTGTGTTTTGCTATCTGGTCCAGTTTTTAGTAGAGTTTATGTGGAAGTAGTAGTTGGTGCTGGTGTAATGAGAGTGGTAGTAGTCAAACTATTTTGGTTTGGGAGACTTTCCTGTTTGGTGTTGTTTCTAAAGCTGGAACCTGAAGCGGGAAGTACAGTAGGACGATTCTCATGCTAAAAAGAGTTAGATACGCAAAGAAAAGGCTGCACCTCAATAAAGCGAGGTAACAATTATTTTTCACTCTCTTTTTTTTTTGGGTTAAAATTTGAATTTCTTTTCACCATATTGCCCTTTCTTTTTACTCTTTAGTGTTCTATGAGGTTTAAAAATTCTACGTTCAAAACCTATCAATGCAGCCACTCTTCACGTGGCTTATGAAGGGATAGCTCTCCTAAGACCCTTTACAGAATTTCAACGAATTATAAGCAATGCATGAAGAAATAGCAGCTAAGTTTGTCAATAGAGATATCTAACAATCAAATAACTTGCTACTACCAATTTCCCACTAGTCCAAGACTGATGACCTTGTACATCTCCTTGAATTTTCTATCTTCTTATTATGGAAACGAATGTCTTCATTAGCATTGCATGATTTTATTTAGTTTGAATCTGCTTTTAACATTACCAATTCGTGTTCTCTTGTTTTCTTCCATGAAAAAACCTCATCCAATATTTCAACCAAGGCAATGCCTTCAGTGTTATGTCAAGGCATCTTAAAATTCTTCTATACCTGGCACTCTATGTCAAAGATGAGTGTAATGAAACCAAGATTTCAAAGGCTACATTTGTGGTTACCGTAGTGGGACACTAACAACCATGGCGGAAATAAGAACACATTCAGAGTATGGTCTACACCTTTGTCAATTGGTCCTAAATTACAAGACTAACATAATATTCTTACAAGAAAGGGAACTCAGAAGTGGCACAACCGGTTTCGAAGTGAGAAGTCATACACGATAAAAATTATACATCAGTACAGTATTCCCCAATTGCAGCTAAGGCAAATTTGTGAAAAAGCCAACTGCTGCATTTTAATCCGACTTCTATAGTTACTCTAAGGCCAACATGAGGGGCTCAGATCTAGTCATCCCAGTTCCAACTCTCTGGCTCAGATTTAACTTGTCCAAGAGGGGTCTGATCAGTTCCATTATGTCTATCACCTTTAGCATGGATCTGGACATGGAGTTCACCTATAGCTTTCATGAAGTGGAACACAATAGTATCCCCTTGAATTAACTTGTTAGCTTCCAGAAAAGCATTGAGCCCGGTGCTCAAATAGACCTGAACGCTTTGCTTCTTTCTAACACAAACGTCAACTGGCCACAATCTCCCTTCCATATCTTTAACCACAATGCTTTTCTTCTTCTGCAAGCCCGTTGCTTTGATGAAACCTCTGGGCAAAAGCTTGATCAAAATTCTCAAAAATCAGTCTTTTTGAATACACGATCTTTAGGACAAACTAAAATTAGGAAAGGAACTGCAAACGTATTTGAAAATGAGAGTATGTGCTACCATCTTTTGTCTATGGTAATCCTTCAGCACTTGAAGAAAATATGGATTTTCAAGCACTATTGAATTGATCTCTTTGGCCACTCTTTTTCTCTCACTTAGTTCGGCGTCTTCTTGAATTCCTTTCCCCCTTGCAGAGCGTTTACCTAGCACCAAACAAATAAAAGAGTAAACTCTCTAAAGGCCTTACATTTCAAGGCAAAAGGTGCAAGAGATAGAAAGAATGTTCCTTAAGCAATGAACTCACCTGATCTAGCATCAGTTTGTTTGGTAGAGGAGCTGTTTTGTTTCCTAAAAGCAGGGGGTCGCTGCCTAGTCTTGTTTGATGCTGCTAACTTTATCTCCTTTTTCATATTCTGTCTCAAGCATAAAAAAACGGTCAAAAAGGGCTGTTCTTCAACAGAAGAAAGGAAGCAAACTGCAATACGAAGATGGACCAATAGGACTCTGCAGGATTTCATTCAAGAGCTTACCAATTTTTGCCCGACATGAACAGTTGATGGTTGCTCATCTGCCCGAAGAAGGAAAACTCTTAATGTGATATCAACATCATTGATCAACTCAAACACACAACTGTCACCAACTCTCAAGGCATTTTCTTGAGCAAATGCAGCCCAAGAATTGCCATTAAATTTTACTTGACCAAAGCTACCAAGGTCTTGACGCTTATACTTAACTTCCCAACTTCTCCCTCCCAAAACAAGTTTGACATGGCCTCTGATGTTTGTCAAAAACTTGTTGGCAAATGTCGCAGGTACAGTCTACATATACAATTAGTCAAAAGGAGAAAACAATTAGAGGCATGCTTTTAGTTGAAACAAAAATCTTAGGGGTCCAGCCAGACTTCAATAGAGAGATTACCATGCAAGATGCCGGAGGCAAATTTGTACGTGTCACAGTTTTCATGAAATGGGGGTTCTCAGACTTGAAAGCATGAGTGCTTTGCAAAGATTTTAGCCAATCTGCATGTCGACCCATCACTTGCCTCTCCTTATACGTCCATTGCGGAATAGAAGTTGACCTTTGACCACTTTCTCCTCCCCCTGCGATTCAATCATCTCCACTTGTTAATGATAACCCGGACAAGATCATGAGCTCAACATAATATGAACAACATGTAAGGGTTCTTTTTTCAACCCAAACACAAAACGTAATTGAAACAACTTACTTCCACGTAGTGGTGCAGAACAACCCTTAACTCTTCCCATCTCGGAATTCACTTTGTTCGTCCCGTCAGAGGGAGTGCTATTTTGAGCAACAGAAGCCTCAGGTGTTGATATTCTGCTATCATCAAAACTTGTTTTGCTGCTGATCTTCTTTGATATAGGAGCAGAACAGGGAAGGGTCGATTTCTTTCGCTTCCTCAGATTTGGAGGGGACTGATTCAAGACAATGTTTGCCTTCACATCATTTCTCTGCTCTTGAAAATCTGCATTGTGCTTGCGCCTGGATGGTTGGGTACCTCTGACTGGATACTTTATTTCTACACAGGTAGTTTCATTAACTATGGCCACAGAAAACTGGGAATTCCCCTGATTATTAAAAAACACAAAATTCCCATGCTTGAGAGAGTAAAACTCAGCAAATTCTTGCCAGCCATTACAAAACCAGACATCACCGTTACATCTTAAAACCTCCATTTGCCATTCCTCACCACCGGGGACCCTTAGGACCACCACATTTGCTAGACTGGTTCCTTTTCCTAACACGAATTCTGAAGGAATCAACTGTGCAGAAAAAGAAAAAGAAACAATCAAATACTAGTTCTATATGTATGCACAAGCTTCTGCATCCACACACAATTCTGTATCCTCGTTTTTCCACAATCACAAGACATAAACTTTTTGAGTAGCATGGTTAATGTAAAAGGTAGGAAAGGGAACCCCATCACCCTCAATTAGGTCATTATCACACTGAGTACTCCAAACGAACCAGAATTCTTCAAACCCTAACTTTGTTGGTTTGCTAAAAAAAATTAGGAGAATCTACCAATGTTGATGTAGAAGTAAAGAAACCATCTTGATTCTACCATGTTTTGCACAACTTAAAGAAAGTACGCACGAGAAAGAGTGAAGCACACTTACAAGCTTCTTTGCTGCAAGAAGCTCAGCTGAAATGACCTTGATGAAACAGTTTGGTTCTGATGAAGAAAAACGGGAACCATCATCGCCACCTCTGCTTCGAAAGCCACCCATCCTCCTAGCTTCCCCACCAGAAGAAGCTAGAAACTTGAAACAAAACCCTTGTCCTGTTTTGCTCCCTGGTCCAGGTTTCAGAAGAGTCAATGTACAATAACACTTGGTTGTTTGTTTGGCCTGTGACTTTCCTGTTTTATGTTGCTACTAGTTAAGCTGAAACCTGAAAGCTGGGAAGTACGCATTCTAAACAGAGTTAGAGAACAACGAAAAGGCTGCACCTCAATAAAGTAGGGAGTAACAACAACTTCTACAATTTCTTTTCTTTTATCCATTTGTCAATCTATTGCCATTATTCAGGGGGTCAAAAATATTAAAATTAAACAGAAAACAATGGAGAAGTTCGAAGCTCAAATTGTTTGAACAAATAAGCATCCAATTTAAACCTAAAATTGATTCCAACCCAAATCCCCCCTTATAGAAAAAAAATCACTCTTCTTTTTACTCACTTATCTCTCGATTTCTATCTGACACATAAGCTTACAAAGTAATAGTTTTGCGGTACAAGAAAATAATATTTAAAACGGTTAAGAAAAGGGGGCATAAGCTGTTACACACCTTTTTGGAGCTTATTTATTTACCCCCCACCGTAAAAGTCACCTGCCAACGAACTTAACTCTAGATCTACTGAGAACTGTTAGTTTTAGGACTGTAAAAAAAATAATGTTCGGCTTGGCTTGAGGAGAAAACGGAAAAGGGTGAATGCAGCAAAGTGGGGTTTGTGTTTCGGCGAAGATAGTGTGGACAAAGAGTACAAAAATAGAGAGAGAGAGGGAGAGAAGCAAAGAGTAGGTATTAAAAATTTAAAACAGACAATATTGATCAGTTTTTTTTCTTACCATAAAATAACTGATCTGTTAATAGTACTAAACGGTTGTGATTGAAAAATTGTAACTAAGCGCCGCTATCAGGTTAGAAAAAAATATATATATCACATATAACCTATCTTTTTTTTATGTGTAATTCAAATTATTACCACCTGGGATGGTGACTCAGCTGTAAGCATCATTGTTTTTGCTAGTGATCTGATTTTTTTTTTTCTATCAATACAAAACTCAGGTTTGATGATTCGAGTCGACTATGTCTATAATACACAATGAACTCTGTTCTGAATTGAACTCTATATTTTTTTTCTTATACTCTTCTAGTATAAAAAAATATCAAGGCAAGATTGTTTTCAATCCGGCGGACAATAATATAATATCATTCCTTGTATGGTAAATTTTAAAGCATTGATTATCTTCACCAAAAAAAAAAAATAATGCTATGTGTAATTTCAGCTCGCGTATATGGAGCAAATTTGCTTTTCCTTTTCCTTGAGAGTGAATCAAATTTTTGCATTTGCGTAGATATGATCTTAGTGAGGAAGTCCACGGTAGTTACCAAAAAAAAAAATTCCATGGTAGGTACTTCATCTCTTTAAACGTGTATGTTAAAACCATTTTTCTAATATTGATCCTTATGGTTCTGTTCCAGACTAGTAGCCTATTATGCCAATATAGCGGCCAAAAATTTCGTACTGATCTAGGATAAACCGAATCACCAAGGTAAGACTTATCCTATATTTGGTTATAAATGGAATTGCAAACAATTAAAAACAACAAAAGTTAGAGAATGCTTGAATTTGTTTTGACTCCAAAATCCTCTACCCAATTATTTTTGTTTTCCTCCTAAATATTAGGTACAGCTAGGTACGATCTACTCTGGATAGTAAATACAAATCTAGGGCATAAATGTAGGACAGTATCTTAAAGACATTAATTTAGTTCCTAAAAAAAAATTAGTCCCTACAAAAAAGGTTTTAATTGAGATATTAATTATTGGATTAATGTCATGTTTCATCCATGTGTTGTCCCTCGATTTTAAAATTCATCTTTGTGTTGAAATTTGATTATTTTTCATCCATCCGTCCAATGCTTTTTCATGTTTTGGTCTAGTCCTCGGAATCCAACGAATTTTGCTGACGTGACAACTTTTCCGATGCCACATCAGCAAAATGGCCCCACTTGTTAGAACCAACCACTCGACCCAACTCATTCTTTTACCCAAGTAACCAACAAACCAAATGCCCACGTCTCAAACACCCGATTAAAAACACTAAAATTCAAACCTAAAATCCCGAATTCTCTATTTTTTCATAAAAAATTCGTTAAAATATGACCCACATTTATCGTCTTTTTTTTGGTTCTTAAACAAATAAAATCAAAATGAAAAAATACCTAGAAAATTAAAATAAAAAATTGTGAAACTTAATATCAAACACCAACGTACAAATTTGATTTAACATGAATAAAATACAAATTGATAAGAGCAAATAATGGTACTGGTTGTTCCCATGCAGGAGGAGTGGTATCACTTAAAGGATAAAAGTCTTTTGGACTTGGAGGAGACACGAACATGTGTCCCAGCTGCGCAAAGCTTGTCCTTGGGAATTCTTGTCCTTAGGATTCGCACATAACTTCAACAAAGAGATAGTTGATCAGGTTAGTTGTAATAGTCTAAGTGTTCTTTTAGAGAAGCTGCAAGAGAGAAGTATTTCTTCAACTTCAAATCTAGCAAGTGAAAATACAATGGGCGTTCTTGAGAGTCATTATTTGTTCTTCTCTAAACAAAATATAAGTGGACTTAATATTCCTAGGTTTGCTTCCTTTTGTGAAATTCATATAACCAACCATAAGCAGGTCTTGATTGATAGTATTGGCTGGAAGCTGTAACATTCTTGGAATTGTTGGGAAGTTACTAATTCATCCCCTGTACTAGTATGTGGAAGCAACATCTAAATGTTGAACACCACATCCATTTGAAATCATATCTGCTGTGTTGTTGGTGTTCGAATCAAAATAAATGGGACCTCTTTCGAGACACAAGCATTCGATTTATAGATGACTCGAGTGAAAGAATGAGTTGTGTTGGTCGGGTTGGGTTGAGTGATTGGTTCTGACAAATAGGGCCTATTTTACTGACATGGCATCGAGAAAGTTGCAACGTCAACAAAATTCGTTGGATTCCGGGGACCCAGACCAATACATAAAAAACGCGTTGAACGGAGGGATGAAAAACAATCAAATTTCAGTAAAGGATGAATTCCAAAATCGAAAGGCAATAGAGGATGAAATGTGGCATTAATCCATTAATTAATCATGAGAATATGAAGATTTTCTTCCCCACTTGGCAAGCCATTAAAGCTCCCATTTTCATTTGCTAATTTCACATCATTATCAAGCAAAAAAACAAACTTAGGTCCAAAATCTCAGTCTCACCTTCTATGGAATTTGTGCATGTTTTTGTGAAGTTTATTATAGTCCATCTCAGTAAATAGAAGTGTGAGATATTTTCTTAAAAAGAAAAGGAAAAGAAAAGAATAGTGTATAAACTAGACCAACATCTCAGTCTCACCTCCAAGTTTTTGCACTAAAAGCATATGAACTAGACCAAGAAGGCTCCAACTCGGAGCATTCCTGTCTGGCTCATGACCACCAAAAATGCTCACAATCCGTACGATCCCTTGTGATCGCAAACAAGCAAGAAAAAAAAAAAAAAAGAGAGAGAGAGAGAGGGAGATAGACAATCCCTTCACTAACCACAATATACCATCTTCTCAATTTCCATATTCTCTTCTTGGCATCCAAATGCATTGGAAGATTAAGTACCAGATGGAAAAATCAGTTAGAAATAAAAGAATATACTCATATAGAGTTACAGACCACTGCAAACCAACATGCTCAAACTATAACTGGCAACAGCAATCCATCCCAAGAGAATGGAACAAAGTCCACATGAAAGTCGACTGCCGATATATTACTACTGTTTATCCTACATTCACAAACAGTACGCTATTAAGAGAAGGTACAACTTAAAGGAAGTTAACCAACCAACCGTAATACATGATGGCATTTCAACAATTGTTTCTGGAAATGGAGACTCTGAACAAAAGCGCACTGCTGTCAATTAACTCAAAAGTGCAAACATCACCTACTTGCAGAGAATTATCCACTGCAAATTCCCTCCAGCCACCAGAAAACACTAGTTTCCTAGAATATGAGTACATATTTACCAGCCATGATCTATTATCTGCAGCCAGAAGGGTCGCGGTCTGTTTGTAATACTGGGCACGTCCCTCCATAATGCTAGTTGGCACATTCTGCACAAGGCATAAAGCATGGTTAGGAGTACCTTAATTTCAACACAACAAGCACAACCACCCAACAAAAGATCAAATAACTCCGTCAAAATGGAGTGGCAATGTTGGAGTAAATAAAATCTTAGGATGCCTCAAGTCATTCAAATATCTAAAACTAGGTAACTCTCAGGCTTTGCCTTCCGCTTGATCAAAAGAAATTAAAGATTAAACTACAAATCGCACTAGTGAACAAAGAAACATTTGAACTTGATATAGATTACTGTAAAAGGTAACATTGAAAGTTGACCATTCTACCTAATCTAATCTGTTTCTTACTTGGCTTTTTGGCATAAAAGGTGGATAACAATTATTCTGCAGCCTTATCATCCGCACAATCTACAGACATCTGATCTTTTCCCCCCCTCATCTTCAGTGGCAATACTGATCATTAACTGTAGTTTTTTCTTTGTGTTAAACCTTAAAATGAGTAAACAAGAGTAAGGAGCTGATCAGAATTATGCTTTGGCTTCTAATGAGGAGAGGCTTGGTGACTGGTACAGCCTTCACAGCGGTGACTTCAGTTATTATGAGCAAAATTGACCCCATAAAAAGTTATTCTAAGGAAAATTTGCTGATAGCAAAGCCAAGAGATCATCTCCATAGTCTTTATTTCTTTCAGAGACTAAAAAAAGTAAAAATTCGAAATTGCGCTCATAACATGTCCATGACTTACCACCAAACCTTTCTTCAAATTAAATAACTGCATAGATGCTTGGAAAGATGGATAAGTGGCAGCTTGATGAACACTTGAGCAGGGTTCTTGAACAACCTGGCTCCTCCCTGCAGATGTTTGCCTTACCTCACCTAATATCAGATCGTCAACAGATCAAAAAACCAGCTGTGCTGAACAGAACAACAAAAAACAACAGATACACATTATCATACGAAGTAATTTACACACCTTGAACTTCACCAGAGGAACAATGGGAGTTAGCATCTTGTTGTGCATTTTGAAGCTCCATCTCACCACAGTCAGTTCCAGAAGGTGATACCCCACTGTGTAGTAGCTCTGGAGCACTCGCAGCTTCACGAGTCGATTGATGAGAACATATTGATCGTGATTCCTCTCTTGTTTTCTGGCCTGATGGAAAACTACCCAACACCTCAACAGAGTCGGCAGTTTCAGTTTCGATATTTTGATGATTCACCTTCCTCTGCGTGTTACTGGTTGGATATTCCGTGTCTGTGGCTGTCTTGTCGAATATGATAACACAGAAACCAGAATTTCCGTCGTATTCAAAAACAAGCAAGTGGCCATGGGCTAGGGAGTAATGCTTGGCGAATTCTTTCCAACCCTTTTCTAGCAGAACTTGATCGCCACTCTTTTTCAACTCCACTTCCCACAATGAGCCACTAGCTGTCTTGAGTTGCACTGGACTTTGAAGGCTACTGCCATGAGCTTGTATAAATGCCTTTGGAATTACCTGAACATGCAAATGTTAGAGCTAGAATCATAAACCAAGGCATCCTGAAGCAATTTTTTTGGAATTATACTCTTGAATCGATAACCTTTGATTCCAGATAACATTAAAGATTCATCAAAGAGAGGTTCAGGAAATTAGGCCAATATTACAATATTGATCTTCGCCATTAACATTTTGATCTACCAAAGAAGATGAGTCGAAACTGACGCGCTGTAAAGTGATCAGCTCTAAATCATCAATGGTATAGCTATCCTCTGTTTTGTTAGCCTTTGAGCATGTTATTTCACTTTCACATAACTTGTAAGATATAAGATCAAATGAAAATAACAATAATAATTTTAAAAAACAAAGAACCAAGTCGTGAAAACGATATTTCTTTCTTTCAAAACGGAGGAAGTAACACAAGAAAAGGGTTATGGGGCACAACGTACAAGCTTTCCATGATTAAGGTTATTGGGGTGAATGATCTTGAAGAAACGCGATCTTGTTGTGGGCACTTTCGGGGACCTCTCGTTTGTGCAGCCATGTGAAGAAGTCATGGCTCTAACAAAAGCTTTGACTAGTTTTACTCGGTCGTTTAATTATATACGCCGCTCTGCCTCGTCCGCCCGTAGAATCATTTATTGTGTGTAAAAGGCTGTTAGCTAGTTTATTAGCTTACCTTAATTATTTTGAAAAACCAGACGTTCGTGAAAAGGAAGAGTCGGATAACAGATTTAGTGTTATAAACAAAACTAATTAAGAGTGATTTCACAAACTCAAGCTTATTTGTTTTTTTTTTTTGTTTTTCCAAACCGGTTTGTGTAGCTTTGCGTCGATTAAAACTCGGCCCGGTGGCACACTGGAAAGTGGAAACCCTAGAGGTTTTTCAACAACTTTTCTTTTGTTTTCTTTTTCCTTTTCCTTTTTTTTCTATTGACAATTTCTTTCTACTTTTCACGCACCAATATTTGGCAAAGAATGAATGAAAGAGCGAACGAGCTCTAAGTTGAATTGAAACAAAGATTTTCCAAGCAAGGTGACAAATCAAATATCAATATGTTTAATATTATTTATTATTCATAATCACATTATGGGTGCATTTCTATATATGTGTCATAGGGCTTTTTTTACTCCCAAAATAATAAAAAAAATTCAAAATTTTATAATCAATAATTATATCTATTCGAAATTAAGCTAATCTTCTGTTTTCTAAAATTCAAATGTATGACTTCTTTAAAAAAAAAAAAAAGATTCAAATGTATAAGGTCAAATTGATTTGGAAAGCTGTGACGAGTGCCACAAAACACAGTCTCCACCTCGACGGCCCGACCAGTCAATCACGTGAGCAGGAAATAGGAATCATAATCTTCTGCTTCTCTCAACCTTTCGTCCGCTGCTTCCAATCTGTCACTGTGTACGTACTATCAAGTCAATTCCTCTGTGACGGCAGAGAAGAAGTAATAATTCAATACTGTCTACTTTGCCATTTCAAGATATAAAAACGACAGCGGTTCTAAATCTGCGAGCCCTTTTACCTCTCTAATAAATTTCTCTTGCAAAGACTCGAACTATCTACTCCCACCAACATAGTTTACAAAGTTAGATTTTGTCAGTTTCTTAAGAAACTGTGAGAAATATTTGGTAATGCCAAACATTGTAGATGTATATATAGACTTTAATTTTTTACTTTAGATTTACAATGTCTTGTCTAGTGTGATGAGACGATGCATGTGTTCCATTCTCCGTATATTCATCAATCTCTCATTGATTCTGGATAGTGACAAAATAGAAATTAAAAATTCATGAAATCTGTAGACTTGGCCTTCAACCTACCATCTCTAAGACTCGGGTTCGAGTCCTAGCGCTTCCAGTCAAGCCCCATAGTATGATGCGGCTGAATATGGCCTTTCACACGGTGGGGTGCTGGCCCTTGAGCCGGGTGATTCTCCGATATTATGACGCGTAGCAGGTGAGGGTGTCCGCTGGTGCTCCGGTTGGGCGGTCTCTCCTATGAGGAGGGTCTAATGCAAAGATGTAACCGGTATTGACCGGGGCCTAGACCGACGGGGCGATAATGACACCACTGATGCTTTTTTTTTGGAAAAAAAAAATCTTTAGTTTTTACTGGTTCTCAATGTCTTTAGCTCCCACGTCATTTGTAGAAAAGTGGGTTGATCCTTTGGTTTTATGGAAGTTCTTGACTTGTTGAGTAGCCACTTTTCTTCAAAGTGTTGGCCCGCAATTGTGATGCTTGTAGGACTTGTATGAAAAAACATTGACACATATACAGTACATTCATTTCTCACATAGCTGCAGAAAACCATAAGACGAAATTACAATAAACAGATGTAGCTTGTACCGGATAGCACAATGTGGTAACATACCAAACATTGAATCTGCATCCTACAAGCAAAACTCGTGCAACACTAACCGGCCCCTCTCCATGCTTGCTCGACATACCAAAGCATGATATATATACAACAAAACAGAGCATCGGGTAATTAGTGATAAACCCAAAACACAACTGGTCCTCCATATATAGAGGAGAGAAGACCCGGGTCACTCTTTCACATTATCAGGCCTCATCAATGACCACCGGTTCAGTTTTGACAGCTACCTCCGCAACTGGTCCTCCACTCTTATCACTACTTCCTCCTTTGTTTTGGTGGTGAATTTGGGCCTCGATTACATTCCTGGTCTCCCTGAAATGGAACACTATGGTATCCCCAGCAACTATCTCATTAGCTTCCCTAAAATCACGAAATCCAGTGCTGAAATGGATTTGGTTGCCCCTGTCTACAACAGTAACGCTAACAGTAAACAACCTTCCTTCAGGGTCCTCAATCACTGTCACTCTCTTTGCTGCCAACCCAGTTGCTTTTGCAAAACTTTTTGGCATAATCTTCAGAATAGGATCATAAAAAGTTCTTCTCGAGTCAAAATGGCACGTTATATATATCTAAAAAAAATTCATGAGAAATAGATATTGCAAATAAAAGTGTCGGCATATCGTTCTAACCATGTTATATTTCTCGTAATCTTTGCAGACATGGACAAAGTGGGGATGCTTGGGCGTGATGGCCTGAATCGCTTCAACCACCCTTTCTCTCTCGCTCTCTTCATCATCAGCCTCCTCATGATCAGCATTACTCCCTTCAATGAAAGCTTCAATATCCCTAACTTGGTTCGGCACTTCATCTAGTTGAATCAACCAAAATTAAGTACATAAATCAGAACCCAAAGATGCAATGCACATTACCAGAACAAAAATCTCACCAGTAGTAGTTCTGCGAGAAGCTGCTGGTTTTCTGGCTTGACGTGAAGCAACAGCAACTGATCTTTTTGTGATACGGCTCTTCCTGGTCTTTGCAGGTACTTTCTCACAAGCAGAGGGTCCAAAGATCTTGACTTCGACTGTTCTCCCACCAACGAAACTGAAGACCAGGAAATCAAACATTTGTAAATCATGGTTCTTGGCAAATCTTTTCCATCCTCGCTTGAAAAAAGTGCCCTTGTTGCTGGTTTTCACAGATATCATAGATGATTTTCCTGCATTGGATTTCAGGACCACGGTTCTTTGGGACAGGAGTCTTCTTCCGAACCTCTTAACAAAAGTATCTGGAATCCTCTGTCACAGCATCAACAAAAGAGTAAATGACAACCATGCATGTCGTATTGAGTGAAAAATGAAAATACCACAATTAACAAAACAAGGAAGCAATGTAAATGGCTGCATCGAATGGACTGTAGCAAATTAAATGATTAAGAATAGAGAAGCACTCACCAGTCTGTCAGCAAAGTTTCCTAGCAGGACCTTGAAAAAGGAAGGATTCTGATTAGGCAACCTAGCCATTTCTGGTGCATGCAAAGCTTTGAAGGCAATTTTTCTCTACAGAGAGAAGGAAACTGCAGTTGAGGTACACAATTAAGCTGAGGACAAGTCTGGTGGTAGCTTATAAATAGAAGAGAGATTAGATTCGATCCGAGTGGGGTATTCCAAGTTCCAACGTCAAGGTGTATAAATTCTGGAAGAATAAGCAGCAGCAACATTCACCATTTATGTAATCTTACTGTTTCTTTTCCATTCCGGTCTGAAAATGGACCAAACGCTGTACGTAGTTAGTAGGGGAGGAATGGGGATGTTCTCCCTTTCTTTCCCGACATAAATGGGGGTATAATTATGTGGTGAGGACAGACATTGATGGATGTTTATATATATTTTTCTTGCAAAAAAACTTATTGACGGATGTTGAGCTGGTCCGTACATTAGGATATATAAGAATTGAGTTGATAGGCTTGAGACTTGAGAGGAACCAAAGAGTGAACTGCTTTGGAGCTTGGGATTAGGATAATTTTTTGGATTTTTAAGGATTGGTCACTGAACAGAATGCTGAATTTTGAGGTTCTGTAATTTGCAACTTTGATTCTGAAAAAAAAAAAAAAAACAGAACAAACTACTATCATGTACTCGATCAGAAAAAACTACTACCATACCATATATATTATCATTTTCATGAGGGTAGGTTTCCTCAGTTTCCCTTGCCTTTTTTTTTCCCCCCCAACATAAGATATACAATCAGAATTTGATCCAAGCTGTACGCTTATTACATCGAAATAAAGGACTGATAAGACATAGAAGACTAACAAGGAGAACTTTGAGAAACAGCCAACTATCAACTACATATGTTTGTTTTTTACGTTTTAGGCGACCTAGCCATGCCATTTCTGTGCAAGCTTTGAAGGCACTTTTGTCAGAAAGGAGAAATTAAGGAGAGAGTCGTACTGAGGCAGTTGAATGAATTAAATAAGATAGATTTCGAATCAATCCGCGAGGGGGAGATGGGAAATCTTTGAGCCCTGATCTGTGTCATCAGTTGTCAATCCAAAGCATCAGCAACAGTTGCATATGTCGGATTTCACCGTAATGTAATATTACACTAACTATTTTTTTTCTGTCCTGATTGGAAATGGACGAAGGCTTGTTAAGTAGTCTGTTCTCTACTTGGTTAGTGTATCAAATAAAACAAAATCCGTGCTGCGTTTTACCCCTTTAGATTTTGATGATACCTGCTGACAAGCTTTCCTTCGGTTCAAGCACCGCTAAACAAGTCTTTCCCAAACAATTTGCACCAAAGGCCCAAGACTGCATTGTATTTGTAGTCCCCTTGGATTCAAAATCAAAATACTAAGGTCTATAGCAAAGGGGGTTAAAAAAAAGGCAAGGCAACGACGTGTCATTCCGTTGATCCTTTTTAAGTTTTAATTCCCTTCTCCTCTCTAAAAATAAAACTCCAAACCCCTAGAAGCTAAAACCCTCCACAGAAACCATGCGCCATCTCCGAACCACCACCGCCCTCCTCCTCCTCGACCACCACCAACCTCACCTCCTCCTCCTCCGCCGCTACAAATCTCCCAAACCAGCAGCTGCACCGGCCCCACCGAGCCCTCCAAAGCCGCCTAAAAAGCCCCAGAGCTTCACAATCCACGACGCCACATGGGAGGACCCCTACAGCTGGATGGCCAACCTGACCGACAAGGTGGCGATGAGGCACATGGACGTGTACATGGAGCAGGAGGAGAAGTACGCCGAGGCCGTCTTGTCCGACACCGAGAGGCTCCAGGGCAAGCTCCAGTCCGAGATGGCCTCCCGCCTCAACTTCGACCTCTCCACCCCTCCCCTCCGCTGGGGCCCCTGGCTCTACTACAAGCGCTCCCCCGATGACGGCAAGCAGTACCCCGTCCTCTGCCGCCGTCTGGCCTCCTTGAACGACCAGTTCATCTCCAGCAAGTCCCCCTCCGGTGGCTTCGATTTCACCTCCGGTATAAAGATTGAGCAGAAGTTGATCGATTATAATCTAGAAGCCGAGAGATTTGGAGGTCAAATTTAAGTCATCTTTTTTCATTTAATTTATTCGAAAAAGTTTCAGCCTTTTTGAGAAATGTATTATTTTCTGTTTTTCATTTTTTTATATATAGGTTATGCTTATGAGGAACTATCGGAGGTGTCGCCGGATCATAAGTTTATTGCATACACTATGTACGATAAGGACAATGATTCCTTTCGGTTGTCCGTTAGGAATTTGAATTCTGGTGCTTTGTGTAGTAAGCCTCAGGCTGATCGCGTTTCTAATCTGGCCTGGGCTAAGGACGGGCAGGCGCTGCTTTATGTTGTTACCAATCACTATAAGAGGCCTTATCGGTAAAGACTCTCACTTGTTATGCATTCTTGCTTGGTGGTCATTTTTTTCTTGGATTGTCGTGATAAAAATTGAAATTGAAAATTTTCTGCTTTCGTGTGATCAGGATATATTGTAGCATGATTGGTTCAACCGATGATGATGTTTTGCTTCTTGATGAACCGAATGAAAATGTTTTTGTTAACATAAGGCACACCAAAGACTTTCAGTTTGTGACCGTCAATACTTTCTCAACGACATATTCAAGGGTACTGCTGAGCTGACACTTTGTGTTTTATAAACTTGTTGTTCTCACATTACTGCTATGAAAAATCATAACTATGATTTAGGTCTTTTTGATAAATGCAGCTGATCCATTATCTGGCATGACATTAATTTGGGAATGTGAAGCTCAAGCACATTGCATAGTGGAACATCATCAAGGGAATCTTTATTTGTTTACGGATGCTTCCAAAGAGGGCCAGATGGTTGATCATCACTATCTTCTTCGTAGTCATGTTGATGCTACTTCAAACCCAAGAATATGGGAGGTCGCATTCCTTTCTGCCACTTGCTTTGTTTAAACATTTGTATTCTGGTTATGTACAATCTCTGCCAGAAGCCTATTGGTTGTCTGTTTTAGACTTCATATACTTCTCCACCAATTACTATCATCTGGTGCTGCAGAGTGTATTCGTTGATGACCCAGATTTAACTATTGAGGATGTTGATTTCTGTGATACACATTTGGTGTTAATTGTAAGGGAAGGCCGGACTTTTAGGCTGTGTGCAATTCCTCGACCTCTGCCTGCTGGAAAGGTAAAAAATAATAATAAACAAGAATATGCACCTGCTGTATTCTGGGGACCATGTCCCCTGAGCAATTATAGCTACAGTATCTCTTTCACCATGATGTCTGAACTTTTTTATGCTTCTGTTGTTCTTATAATTTGTTTCTTGCAGGAAGCTGTAAAGCTGAAAGAGCTCAACCCCCAATTCCTTCCTCTCCCAGAACATGTTTCTCAAATTTCTCCTGGACCAAATTATGATTACTACTCCCCAACCATGCGCTTTACAATATCATCCCCTGTGGTATGAGTTACTATCACTCTTGTTTTCGGATTTGGAAAATGGATTGTGCACATCCACATGAGTGCATGATTATTTCTGTATTTCAGGCTGTTGATTTTCTGCAAATGGTGTGTATGTCCAATTGAACGTCTGTGTCTAAATTTCTTGCAGATGCCTGATGCAGTAGTTGATTATGAATTATCAAGTGGCAAGTGGAATATTGTGCAACAGCAAAACTTACTTCATGAAAGAACAAGAATTTTGTATGGCACAGCCACTTCTGGAAGCATTGCTGAGAGAACTTTGAGTTATATAAACTCTAATGCTTGGAAGGAGGTCAACCCTAAGGATGATCACTCATGGAACGATCTCTCTGAGTTTTATGCCTGTGAACATTATGATGTCCCTTCCCATGATGGAGTTAAGGTTCCTTTAACTATTGTGTACTCGCATGCAAACAAAAGGGAGAACCAACAGCCTGGGTTGCTGCATGGACATGGAGCATATGGCGAGCTGCTAGATAAACGTTGGCGTAGTGAGCTAAAAAGCCTTCTTGATCGTGGTTGGGTTATTGCTTATGCTGACGTTAGGTCAGTTTTCACGTAACTAATAATTGAAAAGTTTGAAATTTCTTCTGTGCCACCAACTTTTACCGGTTAATGTACTGTTCTAATCATGTTTTCTGATATTTCTAATTTGGTTACTTTTATCTCCACCTATAATGTTGACAAAATACTATAAGTTCCTTAGAATCTTGCTTATGGATTGTTGGATTGGTCGCTTTGTAGAGGTGGAGGTGGTCAGGGTAAGAAGTGGCATCATAGTGGGAAGCGCACAAAGAAACAAAACTCGATCAAAGATTATGTCTCCTGTGCAAGGTTTCTTATTGACAATGCCATTGTGACAGAAAACAAGCTTGCTGGTTGGGGGTACAGTGCAGGAGGACTTTTAGTTGCTTCTGCAATCAACCAGCGCCCAGAATTATTTCGTGCAGCAATTTTAAAGGTAATGCCCCTTTATTTTTCCAATTTGTTCCACTCTGTTGTACTTTTCATGTGGATGTGAGTTTCAATAGTTAGATTAGAGCTAAAGGGTTCTGTGGTTTTGAACCGAGGACGTGTGTGTTTGAGGAGACTATAAACTACCCACCTCGCCAAACTCACTGGTGGTGTCTACAGTTGTTTCCTTCTCTCGTTCATTTCCTTCACCATATGAAGGACCACTGCTTGTACAGGAATAAACTTCTGCCCAAAATCAATTTTACTTTTCCTCGCAAGTGTAATTTTATTTAGGGACTGCAATGATATTATATTCTAACTGTTCAGTCAATCATTTCATTGTCTATGTTTTTTGCAGGTTCCCTTTCTAGATGCAACCAACACTCTTCTCTATCCTGTTTTACCACTTACAGCTGCTGACTATGAAGAGTTTGGCTACCCTGGGGATATTGATGATTTTCATGCCATATTAGAATATTCTCCTTATGACAATATCCAGAAGGATGCACATTATCCTGCTGTGTTGATTACATCATCTTTTAATACACGGTAATTATCATACTTACCAGATTTCATATGGATGGTCCACGCCTGCTGATGCATAGATGATTCTTGTGATTTAGTAAGTCAAGAAAATAATTGCAAGTTCATATAGGTGGCCACTCAGGATAAGTAAATGTGGGGCACATAAATTGACAATTTTTATGACTGGTAGAATTTTTTAGAAGGGAAAGTGGCTACGAAGTCTATATTCATTGGACCTATGAACTGCCATGTTGAGGATTTCTCTTGATATTGGAAACCTGGTACCTGTTTTTTTGTTCTTTATTGGTATGGCTTGACTTGTTATGCTCTTTAGCAATGCTAATAAGCTTAATTTTTTCCGGCTAATTTTTCCCTTTGGTTGCTTGAAGAAGTCTTTTTTGTTGTTCTCATGGAAAAGATGGATAGTGTGAAAACTGTATAGTCATTATCAGAAAGAGGGAGAGAGAGTGGAAAAGAAAAATGGTGAAAGTTCTTGATATCTTTTTGGTCATGATTAAGATTGATGCGTGAGTTCATTCAAATTATTATTTTCTCCACATTGCATGTTTTTCTCCATTCTTGAATGGCATAATAATTTTTTTCTTGTGAAAAATGCATCACGTTGTTCCATGTACAGTATGGTTGCTGACTTGAGTTGGGCTAACTGTAAGTAAACTGAGTATATCGAGATGAAATGGTGATGATGTTCTTAGTATACACAGTTCTGATTGGTGGATGCATTTTCTAGATGACAGAATGGGTACTGATGCTTATGCTATTAAACTGAATTTTATCAAATACACAGTATTCTCTCTGGTTTTTTGTTACTCTGGTAATCTTGCGAGACATATTCTTATGCATTTCAACAATAAGGAATCCCATTATTTAGCTCTGATTCGTAAGCAATGACTTCTTGAAGCATCTTACGGTAGTTTATTCTTTTAAATATTGCGTCTTAAAAATCAATAATTGCTCATCTTTTGCTTTTGGCATCAATAAAATACTCATGAATTTTGTGTTAACTTCTTTCAGATTTGGGGTCTGGGAAGCAGCAAAGTGGGTTGCAAGAGTACGTGAGCATACTATTTATGACCCCGAACGTCCAGTTCTGCTAAATTTAACAACCGATATAGTGGAGGAAAACAGATACATGCAGTGCAAGGAATCAGCATTAGAAACTGCGTTTCTCATAAAGATGATGGAATCATGAGTTTGGCACCATCCATCTCCGGACATCTATTTTTTACCCTAAGCTGGCAGAGAGGCGCATCTGTGCAAAGATTTTACTTCATTTGCCAGCCAGGATCTAATCGGGAGCTGAATTATTTCCTTAAAATATATTTTGAACTGTACTTAGGTTTGGTCTTTTTAATAACTAATAGTGCATAGAGGATCTGCTTCTTTTAGGGTATTATTATTGATCTGGCCAATTTAGTTGGTTGATTTGCTTTAGTGGCCGAATGGAATCAGGACTGGATACTGAACAGGACAGCCATTCGTTTGTCTGGTGATGTGTTGCTATCTCCTTTTGAGATTGCAAGTTTGTTAATTGTTCATGTCAATCTCGTTGTTTATAAAAAAAAATAAATTGTGGAAACACAAACCAAGTTCCTGCACTTGCAGTTACCTTATCTTTTCCCTTAATACACTTGTGTTTATCTTTGTTTATGCAAGTAATGTTTCTATAATGCTGGTGACTTAGACATGCAAAATCTGGGACATGTAATAGTTGAGTATCCAACTAGGCTCGCACGCCTCCAAACCAATGAAACTTGTCAACGGCTCAGTGTCACCAACCAACCTTTAAAAAATTCCTTGAAGAAGACAACTCCCTCATATGCTCTCTCCCCTTGGTTTGTCAAACAATGAACCATTCATCCAAAACTTTATACCATCTTTTTTATCTGGATCCAATACTTTATGCTAGCATAGAAGAAATCCATTTTGAAAATTTTAGTTGAAGCTATCAAAAGCATAGAGGCCTTTGTGTTGTGTTTTACTCTCCATGGAAAGCAGGTTTTTATCCATCATTACCTTGTTTTAAAATGGGATCTACGGTGGCATGGCCATGTCCTATACCCAACTTTAATGGAAAAGACCCTCTCTTCTAGATCCCACTGAGACCACATAAAACCAAAAAAGAAAAATAAGCAGAATTATACGTACCTCCACCATTATGTTTCATGGGAAACAAAATAAAATGGGTATGGCCCAATCATGATAATTACTACAAGAAAGTGGCCCTTGACCCTTTGACCTTATACCCTTTGATTAGCTTCTTTTCTTTTATTTTTGGCACTCAATGCCCTTTGATTAGCTAAAACTTTGATGATAAGACTGGCTCATTGGCACTATGCAAAAGGAAATACCCAACGTCAGGACCTGTTCCTTGTACATCTTCTAGACCGATCTAATCGGTTGCTTATCATGCACAAAAATGAAATTCTTTGACCACTTCGTACTCATATTCAAAGAAACACAGAGCCTTCTTGAGCTGAAAATCTTGACAGAAAACAGACAACTCGCTATTTGTTATTATGCCAACATGGCAACTACATTTGGATGAAGGTTTGGGGGCAATACTGATTATAACCCCACACCTAACCCCAAGCAAATCACCATTTATTATAAGACATGATGCCACGAAATGTCACCTTCAACCCCGTGGCTGCAGATCATAGAATCCATGCCATCCTTATTTTATTTTGTTTTCTTTATTTTTTTATTCTTGATAATCTATGCATCTTGGGAATCAAGTGTTGACTTCATAAATAAACTTGATTCAGTAAGAAAATTTTCCGAACAAAAAAAAAAAGTTCTATCATCTTATTCCCTCATTTACTCAAGTATTTTATCCTGTGGCCATATAAGGAAAATAGTTCAGTCTCTTTTTTTTTGAGAAACAGGAAAATAGTTCAGTCTTAAGTTTTAACGAATTCTGAATGATAATTAAAAGATATATTTTGGCCAAGATTTTAAAAACCAAATTGGTAGTTAAAACGGTTTGAGTTATAGCTTACAGTCCCATTCAACGGATCATCTTAAACAAATTTCCTCAAATTAAACGCATGCATAGCCAGTTTCTGTAGAGCACTATACAGAAACTGAAATTAGGGGAGGAAGTTTGCCATGTATGGCAATACCGAAGCTCATCCTACAATGGTTACTGACATTTTATGCCAAAACAGAAACATTAAAAGACATGCTTGCCAGTTGCTAAAGATTGTGTAGTGAACAAGCCACTGAATTTGTATAACAGTAGAGAACAAGGCTAAACAAAGAGAGCGTTCTATCTTTATACAGAAGCAAGTAATTAGATTTTCGCACAGAGCAAAAAGCAGAATGTTGTTGAGTGGTAAAACGTCCATCAATATAATTCTGCTTTGGGATCAAGATACCTTCCCGAGATGATACAAATTCTAAACCCACCTCTACAATGACCCAAAAGGGAATCAAAGAAGAAAGAAAAAAAAATCAAACAAACATGAATTAACAAATTCACCCTCTGCATCAAAGAGTCTAGAGGAAGAACAAAAGAATCCCACCTCAAATATAAAACACCTACCAACCTTGTCCCCCCCAGGCTTTTGGTCTTCAGCTCCGACTCTCAGACTTGTGCCCCATATGTTCTCTCAACGTACACATCAACCCATTTCTTTGGGTTCTCGTGCAGAAGAACTGGTGCCATCAAGCAAGCATTCACATTTCTGTTCCCTCTTCAACAGTTGCAAGACCATTACCTTCAGTGACAAAGGTTGGATTAAGAAATTTGGAGACGAAAGCCCAGAGTTTGTAGACATCCTCAAAGTTGGTCAAAAATCCAAGTGATGCAGTGACAACCTCAACCCTTATGAATCCACTTTTCCCATTATGTTGGCCGTTCTCCATTGGTCTGCACAGTGTTGTATCATCAAAATTCAAAGGACCGCGTCCATGCCGTGGGCTGTCTAAAATCCGAATGTGACTAAGGAAGCCGATACCAAGAGAGATGCCCTCTCTTTCAGCTAGCTTTTGAACAATTTCTGGATTTATAAGCCCCCGGCTTCTATCCCTCACATTGAATGCTACAGCAGCACCCCTTTCATACTTTATTTTAGGGCCATAGATGTGGACAAGGGGTGCCCTTCCATCCCCATCTGAGCTGGGCAGCCTCAGTTGAAGTAATGAGGTCACAAGCCAATTGATCAAAAACCGCAACCGCAAAGTTGTTTTATTGAGACCCAACAGATTCACATGATCCAAATGCCGACAATTTATCTCAGGTTCCCTCCTATCCCACTCCTGTCCATCACCATATTCTCCATCACTGGTGTAGTCTTCGTCATCCAGGCTGGTTACAGAATCCCCAGGCTCCTGAGTATGGCTTAGGCGCTCTTTTTTATCCTCCATGCTAAATGATACCCTTCTTCCCCTACTTGAATGTTCATTCTCTTCCAACCCAAAAAACCGACCACCACCAAATTTATTTCCTTCCCTCCTTCCCAACAACCTGAATTCACCTTCTGTTTCTCGTCTTATAGCACTCTCTTTCACATCTGCGCAAATTGCAGAGGTTGAACCATTTGTGAGACTATAATGCTGGGCAGCAGAAGTTGAATTGCTGAGATGGGATCTATTCCTGGCAGAATTTGAAGAAAGGCCATTGCTGGTTCCAGGTTCTTCCTCAATCTCATGAACATGCCGATGATCTGACCCCTTCACATCATTTGGTAAAGCAGCATCTGTTTCCTCTTCTGGAACTTCTTTAACACGGTCCAGTTCCTGTGAAACTGACATAACAGCAGCATCAAACGACAGAACATGGTGGTCATCATGTGACCCTGAATTTACACCTTTGTCATCATATAATGGACTGCCATATATTTTCGAGGTTGGTTTTGGAGATTGACGCTTGTGGTTCTTCTTCCCAGGATACCAGAAAGGTGGTAAGGGTGAGGCTGTCTTCTGTCTACTCAACTGTCCTGCACTATCTGACCCCAACGGACTCTGACCCAAATCAATCCAGAATGAGTTGTCTGATGACTCATCTTCGCTGAAGACTGGGCTTTTCATCACTTCCCCAACTGAAACACTCTCAGTTTCCTCAAATATGGTACTTGTCCCATCTCTATCAGAACTGTTATCATGCTCCATCTCTGTCTCAAACACATCCCTCACTTGAGCAGCAGTGTATGCACCAGAGAAGGCAGGCAATTGCAATCCTGGGCGTGTTTCTGAGTGTTCATCAGCATTCCCAGCTTCATCATCTTCAATGCCCCCCAATCTGTCCAGGCCATCAACAGAATCACTCAAGTACATAGGATACTCGGGTGTAATCTTTACCATTCCGGAGCCTGTACTTCCAGACTGGTTTTGAAGGCTTCCCATCACGGATTTCTTGATAAGCAGACATCCGAAACCAGTAGGGTCATAGCCAAATACCCTGTAAAATGATGTGATAATGAAGTCAGGTCGAAACAAGGACAACCCAAGTGAATCCATGTCTTTAGGACCCAATGACCCAGCATCAAGCAAGACATGCCAATTGTTTTGTTGTGCCAGTGCCATCCATTGGTATGAATACTTGGCCCCAGTAACCCTTGACTGCACGGGAAACACAAACAAGCCAGTGGCAGAATCCTTCTTCCTTCTCTTCTTATTTGCAATTTGCTTTCTCAAATCCGTGGAACAGAGTTTAAGCGTTGGCCATTTAAACCATGCACTGTAAACTTTGGCACCCTTGTCTTTGGCACTTTGAGCCATCCAGTTCACAGATTGGCTCTCATAATCAAACATGGTCAACAACTTCTTATTGGTCTGGAAAGGATAAGATTCCGCAAGCAATTTAAAGGCAGACCCTCTACTTACAGTGAAAACAAGACCATACTCGTGCTCAGGAATGTTCAAATAATCCATTATTCTGGTCTTTATATCATGTTCCACAGTGCCTTTCTCAGCACCACCGTAAAGAGCATGGTTGCTCAAATTGGCAGTTATCTCAGATAAACTAAATGTAGAGGACTCCCAATAGTGCACAGTCTGAAGATACGAAAACAGCCCAAATCCACAATAATCAAGGCATACCTTCGGAGACAAATGTCCATATTCGTCTGACCTTAGCTGATCAACCTTCTCTGAGGACTGGTACTTCGGGTACATTGTGAGAAACTTGGAGAAAGACTCATGGAGAGCAGGGATGGCATCTTCAGACTCAAATATGCGGTCTGCAGCTAGGGCTGTGGCTCGCAAGAACTCCCGCTGGGCATTAAGCCTTGCTAGTGATCTTGATCGCCCAAGATTCTCATCTTGGTTTGCTTGTGTTTCAGACTCGATATCTTGGGACTTAACGAGAGACCCATCTTCAGATGCCTCTTCAAGAGCCTCCCGGAGCTTGTGCTCTTGCAGTTTTCTAAGAACTGATGGGTTCCCCTTGACTTCATGATTGGATTCAGACCCATCTTTTCTTCTGCTCTTCTTGTCCAAGATTAGAGCAGCACAGTGAGATATGGGCTTCCACAGTGAAAGATGCATCAAAGCTTTTGACTTTACAATCACCGAGAGAACCAAGAAATCGTAAGCAGCTCTAACTTGGGGAAAAAAGTGAAGCACATCTGAGTTTAGCCCATCTAAGATGAAGTCACCGGATATAGTCAATCACAACCCTAAAGTATAGACAGAAGAAGCAACGTAAGGTTCTTGATTTAGCAACCAGATCAAGCAATCTCTAAATTTAGATTTCTTACAAAATACCAACAGAGAAAAACAAAAAAGAACCCAAAAGTGAAACAGAATCTTCAGAGACAGGTCAGCTCAAGCAGACAAGCTTCAGGTGAAAGGCCACACAGAAATACAGAACCCAGAACTAAAATGGCTCAATTCAAGAAAAGTCAAACCCTTCTAATTCAGAAGTCGAAGCAAGAACCGGTTTTGGAAGAAAACCCAGACAGAGAGAGAGTCAAACCCTAGAACCCAAAACCCAGATCCCCAAATCTTGGTAAGAAACTCACACCCTGGAAGACACTCTAGAGGGTAAACAGAGAAGTGGGTTTCGCATTAATTGCGCACACAGCTTTAAAAAACCATGAAACGTTTAATCATACCAAGAAACAGTAGGCTAATACTCCATTAGCACAGCTGAGGGAGCTCAAAGAACCTCTCTTGCTCTGCTCTCTGTTCTCTCTCTCTCTCTTCACCGCAAAGCACAGGTAACAGCAAAACCGAAGCAAACAAAAAAAAGATTGTTCATTTACTATGACTTTAGTGAATCCCACAATCAAAAACAAAACATACACCAGTATTGTTAATGATAAACCCACTTTCCCCTCTCTCTCTCTCTCCCTCTGTTTCTCTCTTTCTCTCTCCCCCCAATTGACTCTTTCTGTTTCTGTCTCGCTCTATGGTCTCCACAATAACCTCCCCCCCTTTAAGCTTTTAACAAAACAATGAGAAACGACATTGACTTTTGCAAACCAAATGCAAGTGTTGTTAACTGTGTGTTTAATCTTGTTTATTACTCCATTTCTTTAATTGTGTGCTAGTGATATTTTTCTGTCCAACTTAAAAGCTTTCCATTTCCTAATAGTAGTCGTAGTTTATTTTTTGTGGGACCTAATAATAGTCCTTTCTTTCCATTAGGGTCACAGCCAAAAGTCAAATAATCAGCTGGCTTGTAAAAGCTGTTTTCTGTCCAACTAGGTAAAGTGAAGTCCAACCCCAACCAGCCTATAAATTACACCTTCTAATGTTACGCTTTTAATCTTACCAGGATTTGGAGATTTTCAGTTTTGCAGTTTTTCTTACCAAAATTAATACTCTTTGATGTATGTGTAAATGAAGCAGGAAACTAGAGTTCTGCATCCATGCATTTACTCCTACTGTGTTTTATTTTACAATACCAATTTTAGGCACAAATCAACAATAAGAATCCCGTGAAAGTATTATGAGAAGAGTTAAAGGTTAATTTCCTCTCTTTTTTGAGCTCTTCTACATAGGAGAAAGTTTTGGGTGATCTTCTTCCTCTTCTTTATTTATTTATTTTGTTTTGATTTGATTCTGTTGGGACTTGGTCTTGCTTGTGGCTGGTAGTGTATGTGTTTTTGAGGTTTTGATAAGGTCAAGACTGAAACAACAATCACTATTTTTTTGTAGAAGGCACGACAAACCCAATTAAGAAGGATTAACTGGGATTACAAATTGTTTGGTTTGCTTTTTTTTAGATGTCAGTCTTATTAACCAAAAACGACATTTGGTCAAACTGTTAGAAAAGGATTTATATAGATTTTCTATAATTTAGTAGTGCCCCACTGACGTCTATCAATTACCTCCTCCTTTTTTTAAATGCATGCCTTAGAAGTTAACCTCATAACTTAATAATTTAGCCAGAGCTCGGCTAGCTCCGGATGCAACCGTCTTCTGGAACTTTTAGAATCTCCCAACTTAATTTTGCCATTAAATTTTTAATAAGGATAATAATATAATACTAGCAAACTTTATCTCTATTTCGGTTATTGCTCCTTTTGCTTGCTTGAAAAAATAATTTTGAATGGAGTAAAAGAAGTAATGGCAGTGCCAAGTGCCCAAGCCCTTTTAACAACCGTAGACAATAAAGGTATCCAATAAGGTAGTATATATTTATGTGATTATGTCATGCATGCATTCCATGAATTAATGCTGGTGGTGGTAACTTATTTCCCATATTAAAAATGTTAGGTGAAGTGGGGCTCATGGCCTCAAAATATTAGGTGGAGATTTCCATCCAAGTTCAAATTTTACTGATCGGGTTAAAACGTTGATAGCCCAATTAAGAAGGAAGAATGTTTTGCCATGGCAAATATATAGCTTTGTGGTTTCCATGAGATTTCAACTTGGTGGCGTACAAGACAACAGGTGCCCACAAGGATTTTTGACCTTAGCACGTGTTGACAAAGTTTTATGCATTTGTTTATTTGGCTCAAACCATTTGTGACCAATGTTTTCATTTGTTGAATAGAATTACAAAAATTATTATAATTATATATATTCAGTCACTTCAGCTTAATTTTCATATGAAAGACGAATGCATGATTAACTTGAGAAAAAGAGGAGAACAATAACAAGAAAAGAAGAAGAGAAATGAAATGGTATAGCCGTATGGCTGGTACCGCCGTTGTACTTGTACCATTACAAGGTTTTACTGCTTATTGAAGTCCTTTGGATTCCAACCCATCAAGAGGCCGGACCTCTGCACAATATCCCAAAAAGCTTCACAGGAAAAGCCCATCCTTTTGATTACCGTTTTCTCGTACGAAGGCAAGAACAGTGAGGGAGAAGGAAAATAAAAAATTAAAATATCAACTGGATCTGGATGACAGTTTACTCTGTTATTTTGAGAAAAATGACCAAAGCGGGGCACAAACCTTTATCTAGTGAGGAAATTAAACAAAACAAGACTTGGGTTCATGGTATGTTTTGACCAGCAAATATATATGGTTGCAAATCTCGAGGGTCAAAGACTGAAACAACTGTTCAAAATATCAAACTGTAAGTTATCATCATCATGTGGCACTATCTCCTTTTTAATCTTTTTTTTTTTCTTATCTGCTTTGAATATTTATGGTGTGGTGCAAAAGTGAGAGGACCTAGCTTTGCCTGTGGATGTTCAAAAGAGAAAAAACGAAGCTTTGCCTGTTAAGAATTTACCAGCCAAGCATCATTGAAATTTTGAATCAGGAACTTGCATGTTGTTTCGTAATTAAAAGTGGTCAGTCGTAATCTCAAAAGAAAAAAGAGAACCATATGTCCTACTATAGCTTCAAAACAACATTAATCCCGAATCAATGTTTATTAGTACACGATTTATTTTCAGTCATCTGGTGGTAGTATTCACTACGAAGACTCTTTTATATATGGGAGAAATAAATACGGTGCAAAATCATGCAGCTGTCATTCTATCTCAAGGAAAAGGTTACAAGAAAATAAATAGGGAAAATTTATACCATAATTAAGGAGAAGATTCTTCCATCAAAAAGAAAAAAAAAAAAAGAGAGGAAATCCTCCTGAAACGATAAATGATCATTAGTTTTTAGCTGTGCGTTATTGACTGGAGAACTTTCAATGAAAAATATCTCAGTAGTCAAAATCAAATAAAAGCTTCAGGTCAATATATATGAAAGCAAGCAAACAAAACTCAGTCAAAATTACTGAACAGAAAAAATGAAAATTTCAATAAGATCCATGTTGGTCAAAGAATTACATTACGCATCCTTAACATAATTATTTCACGTCTTGCATCAGTCTTTTTCGATCTGATAAGGAAACGTACTGGTCCCTTCCATCAAATTTTCGGTTTTTTTTTTTAAAAAAAAATCTTGGTAGTCCTATCAGGCAATTTCCAGAAAGGCATCAAGAAAATTAATCTTGGTCTTATTCGAAATATTGTGGCACATGATTGACTTGGAGAGCACGTGTATCGCTGCAATCACTGCATTTTGTCAATTTTGTTCCCTGTAGTATACAATGCTAATCAGCCTAAAAATTGTCACCCATATCCCTAACGCATTAGTAGTAGTACTAGCCTATATAGCTTGTTATCATTTCAGTTTTGTAGACCAAATTGGGTTTGGTCAGACACGACTGCATGGACAAGGCCTGAGCAATGATCATTAATTCATCAGTCAAGAATAGTGCTATCATTTGCCAAATTAATATGTAGCCAAGTCACAGCAATCCAGTAGGTCTTACATTTCCTTTTTGTCGTAGTCGAATAGTAGGTTTTTATTAGTTACAAGACCTCTTGTACAAACAGGACGAGGAAGAAACAAGCTGTGACCAAGTCAAATGTTGGGTTAAATGATGTTACCTTGGAGAAATGAAGACTTGGCTTTGTTAAAGGTAGATTAAGACATTTAGGAAACTCACTTTGAAGATAATGAGTAAGGGAATATGGTTTCTCCTCTCTTTTTCCCTTTTGATGATGATGATGCCTTTTTCTTTTATAGGGGGTTTCTTGATTTACCTCACTTCACTTCCCCTCATGAACCGCATTTCTTTCCAAGTTTATCTGGAAAAGTGTTAGGTGGCGGTCCATTGTGGAATGGAGAGAACGAGAAACAAAAAACTCACCCTCCATTATCTTCATCCTAACACATTCCTAGAACAAGCCTGCAAAGCCACCATATTTCCTTAATAAGCTAGATTCACTTCACTGGATTGTGGATTCTGAAGCAAAAATGACTTAGGACTCAAGGGAAGCTGAAAGATACCAAACATTAAAAATCACATACAAATGCAGCCTCGACTTACCACAAAAGCATATAATAGTTTTTTCATTTTTGAGAAATAGGTAATTTTAGTCATGAAAAAACGGGATAATGGCTGCAGAAGTCCTAAAACTTTAGGCAAGATCTTGTTTGAGTCTTAAAATTTATTATTTGACCAAACAAGTCCTAAATCTTTAATTATGAAGTCTATTTGAGTCCTAAGTTATTTTTTCATTAATTAGAGCTGGAAAAAATTGTTGACATGTCATCATAATGACCATAATGCCTATAGACCCATATAAATACAAATTATTTACACTGCACTGCATTTGTTAAATTTTACAAATAATTTTTTTGCACCTAATATTTTTCTATTTTAAACCATAACTGGTTATATTGAATAATTACAATAAATTTTGAAACTTACAATTTATAAAAGTTATAATTATTTTTTTATAAATTAAACTTACTTAATGATCATCATGCTAAAATGATATAATATAAAATTAGTTATAGTTTTCTTATGGGTTTCAGTACCCAAAATATATTTGACCAAATACTATAGAATTTCCTCTTGATTATGTTTTTGTTAGTAAAATGGGATGGTATTTATGACTTCCATATAATTTATTTTTATTGAAGGGTTAAGTTTTATTGGAAACTTATGATTTAGGACTCAAGTAGACTTTAAATTAAAGATTTAAGACTCAAATGAACTTCTAATTAAAGATTTAGAACTTGTTTGGCTAAATAATGAATTTTAGGACTCAAACCAAATCTGACCTAAAATTTTAGGACTTGTGTGGCCATTATCCCTGACAAAACCTAATCATTTTCTCTTCTTTAAATGAGCCTCTGCGTGGATGTTAATCCTTCAGAGGTGGGTCGGCCCGGAACTGGGTTGAAAAGGACAGGCCCACAATTCGTTATCCTTCAAACCGGTCATTGGGCTGGTGGGTCGGCCCGGAACCGAATTCCTTGATCCGTCAAACCATTCTACTGTTTTTACCACTGAACTCGTTCTTGATCGGTTAAGTGAACTGGCTCAGTAGTTCCCGGGATTTTCTTTCCTTGCACTTTCCACCATTTTCTGTTCGATACAATTATCATTGTTAAGACTTTTATCACTGCCTGCAAAGCTTAGTCAATGATTTCTCCACAATCCGAGTGTGATGCGTGAGAAATGATGGCATAAAAATCAGAAACAACCAAAAGCAGAAGATATTCAGTTGTCATTGCTTTGTGACTTCTCAATGCTACTAACATCCCATTGTAAGCTATATGCAACATATAAAGTTTGGAAGATAAAGGGACCCAAAAACTGTTGCAATTCGCTATGAAGCCATCAAAACACTGATCATCGCAAGTAATGCCAGGTAATCAACAATTGCTAACAAAATATGGTTCTTAGCAAAAGGAACTCAAACCCCAATACCTGATTCCCTGCCAGAAAAATAGCAGAACTGAGTTGCATCTTCAAGTTGTCTCATGGCTTGGCGTCAATCTTCTGACAATGCTGTCTTGGCCAAGCAATGCAACAACCTTCACGCTGTCGCCTAATTCCTTTCCCACGGAGGTAATATCCTCTGAAGACTGCCTATCAGAATTTTGTCCATTTGCCCCGTGTAATTCTTCGCTGCCTTGCCCTTTGCCTTCCATACGCCTCCGCCGCAATCTTGCACCAATGCTGTCTGGGCTTGGTTCAGCTGCATGAGCAGATCTCTTCTTTAGCTTTTTAGTGTGTTCTATTGCTATGGACCTATCAGCATTTTTGTCATCCTCAACTTCCAACTTCGGTGCCTCTTGAACATCAGCTGACACAAAATTTACACCCTGTTCATCAACTGAAATTTTCTTGGTCACTCCTGTTAACTCTGCTTCATCACAGTCATTAGCCATCCTGCGCCTCTGCCTTAATCTTGCAGCAACACTATCCGGAGTTGAGCTGTTGGGCAATGCACTTTCCTTTCCAAGTTTTGAAGAACTCTCCCTTGGAATATTGTTATCATGGCGCTCTTCAGAATGCAAGTTCTTCTCTCCCTCACTTTGAAACCCACATAGTTCATGCCCTTCACATTTGGGATTTGATGATTCTAGGTTTTCATCAACGTCAAGGTTAGTTTCTGCAGATTTTGTAACATCAGACCGTGCAAGTGAAAAGTGCAATGACCTCTTCGCTCCACTATCTGTAGCTGGCTTTTCAATACTTGGCATTTGTTTGTCTTTCTCCATGCTGGATTCATCATCCAACTTGTCTCCAGATGGAGGATTCAGTGGCCCAACCTTTTCACAGTCAATCTGTGAAGATCCCTCATGTACTGCTTTCATGTCTGAAAAGGGTAGTGACCTTTTGGCAGATACTTGAAAACCTGAATTGCTTGCCTCAGTAACTTGAGATTGACGCCGGGTTTGAATGAGGTAATGTGCAACTGACTTGTAGCCCATATTTGATATCTTGACAATAAAAACACAAAGCTCAATTTTCTGTTCTAAAAAGCAAATAATATTTCCATACTTACATCTGGACATACCTTTCTATAAAGCATGCCAGTGGGAGCCCATCCTTTTGCATTTCGGCATAAACTGCAGTTGCAAATTCCTCTACAAACAGGGCATATCCAATTTGGATTTTCTAAGGCTTCAAGTACATGCTCTCCATACCTGCAAAAAAGAAGACGAAAACATCAAATATTTCCCATATGTGAAGTAACTAGCCCCAGAAAGTTTAGCGACCTCAGTTCAATTGGTAGAACCCTGAAGGTTTCCCTAGCAAGTACATTTGACACGAAGACTTATAACTAGCAATTAAGAAAAAGAGTGCGATGACAGAAGGTTCGTGTTGATGATTTACAAAAGCATATTAACAATGATAACTTCCTCAATCACTTTATGGTTTGAGCTTTAGCCCCAATGTGATGGTGAAAAAAATCCACGTGCTGGACACAAATAAAGCTGCTATATAGGCCGTTAGACCTTCAAACTGCATAAGTAGTGAAAAAGGAATCAATCAAGTGTTTGTAGCTGTGGTATTTATAGTAAACTTGCAAGTTCCAGGTAATCCCATGATTTACAAATAAAAGCAGCCACCGAAATTTACATTGGAATTTAAAACCCAGGAACAACGTAGTAATGAGAGTATGAGATCATGCGCAAAGATAAGTATAGAAAAGATACATATTGTTCCAGCAGCAAAGGAAACATTAATTCTCTGTGGTTTGCTCCAGCAGTTTTAGAACCTTGTTCTTTGTAATTAAGGTAGCTAAGAGCCTCAAACCAACAGAACTATACAAAAGAAATCAAGGATGTGATTAAAATTTTCACCTCATGTATAGACAATCTCCACAAAACTGTCCCTGCACGACCTGGCATTTGCAGCAGTGAGTGTGATAACCCAGAGTTTTCTGCCTGTTTGAAAGTACAATTTTCATCTCGTGAAAAAACTGAAGAATAAGTAACTTAGGAATCTAAGTTTATAACTGTATAAGAAACGAAGTTAAAATCAAAATGGAAAGGCTACTCTTGAATGAGTAATTGAAGCATTTTCTAGCTGCCAATAACAGCAAAACGACAAAGGAAAGGACCAGGAAGCAAGATTTAACCAGATGATATCACGTATAAGTATAACTCATATCAGTTTCCACTACACCTCAGACTGGCATTCAAAGAAAAGTGACGATGGAAACTTAACCAAACCTCATTTATAGCACCATGGTTTTCACAGAAGCACATTTGAATCCATTGTCATGATTGTGGCATTGGTAATGCAGACTGTTAGTGCTTCATTTCGAATTGTTAATCATAGCAGAAAACTTTAACAAAGGGCAAGGGGATAAACCGAGTAGTAGTGATAAAAGTGTATCTAACCGTCGAACAATAAGCTTAAACCAGATATCATACAATAGAGACAAAGCTTTAAAAGCTCACTGACCTGCATTGATGGCAAGTCTTTCCTTTAATCTGGTCATAAATTCGTTTTCCATCCTTCCCATAACCATCCACAAAGAGTGTCCAGCTCCTTTCAGTGTTGCCCAACAGTTTCTCATGCTCTTCGGTGTAAACTTCCGGCTTCGAACCCACCTCTACCCTGATATCCTCATCTTCGAGCAATCCATCTTTCTTTGCCAGCGTTGCTTCTGAGTAGCTAACTGGCGTCGCATTTTGCAACCTAATCCCACCCAGAAAATAACCACTCAAATAAGGAAGCAGGCATCACACTAAACCTTTTAAAAACAAACCAAATAAATGTTAAAAGTATGAAGACCTAATTCTAGGCCAGAAACAAAAAGACCCGCATGGTTTTACTCATACAAAGAAAAAAACAATAGCATTAAAAATGAATGACAGCAGAACAGCTAACAAGATGCCAACTTTGATGATCTGCTTGCAGGAATAACAAGAATTTTAATGCAAAATAACAATTTCGACGCCATTTGCTTTGTTCTAGTAAAAGTCAGAGCATGCAAATGAGAAAAACAGATACTCCACTAAAACAAGTAGAAAAATCCAATTTATCAGAAAATGTCCAAAACCCAGAAAACCAAAGGAGACAACATAACAGAAAACCGTTTACGAAGAGTCATACTTCAATTTTCACAGCGAGCAGTCTATTTACCGAGTGGAGCGGCGAAGGGGGCCAGATGGCGGGAGGGGAGAGGGCTCTTTAACTGAAGACTTGGTGTTTCTCGGCGTCCGTTTAGGAGGAGCCGCGAAAGACTGGAGCTTGAGAGAGAGGTCCTTGAGACCAAGCTTTTGCATTCTTTCGAGGTTCTCTTTAATCTTCTCTTCTCTAGCCTTCTCGTACTGCGACATCATCTTTGAGGTTTCTGTTTGGGGGGGAGTGTTGGTTCCCGGGTTAGGGTTAGCGTCGCCGGTTCCCGGGTTCTGTGGCTTTCTCTTTCTCGTAATTGGCATTTTCCAGAGAACTCTCCCTCTCTGTCTCTGTGCCAGTTTAGTGTCTCTGTGCCAGTTAAGTCAGTGGGTGAGTTTTAACCAAAAAAAAAAGTTAGTGGGTGAGTAATTGAATAGTAAGCGACTTCAACGGTCGATTTTGAGAGTGGAAGAAGGAAAGTTGGAAGTTGGGCCTTTTAAATGTGGTTCTTGCTCTTCACTAGTTGTCGTAGAATTAGTTTCCCGGGCTTTGGTACTTACTGGATTTTGGCCTATTTTATTACCACAACATTTTGCTTCTTGGGCTGATCGAGATGTTGTCTCCATTTTTTGGGTTAACAAATCTTTCCTTTCTTGTTGGGGTTCAAAAACCTATTCTGGTCAGAATTCAGGGGATAGAACGAACATTGAAGATTTGTGTTTACTTGAAATCAAAACACAAACAGTTGTTCTTAGTTGGAAATTAGAGTAGTAGGCTAATGTTTTTCGTAGACCACTGAATGGTACCATTTAGTCATTTACAACCATCGAGAAAATTTAAATATTTTTCATTGCAATTCTGTATTTTAAGAAGTTAAAGACTTTTAAGGAAGGAAAATAAACCTTATCAAAAAAAAAAAAGAAGGAAAATAAACACTTAATCAGCATCAAATAAACATGTATGGACCCAAAGAAAGCTAGAACGAGATGGCAGAGGGAAAAAGGTAGACTAACACTTTAAAGTACGTGCAACGGGCTATTAGCTTCTAGAGTGGCGTAGAGTGGCGAAGAGGAAGGGGAGGGGAATCGGCGGCGGCGGCGGCCACCCCTTACTTCCCAAAATTTTCATATAGGTTCATGCCCTTCACTTGTCATAGAATTTAACCAACTGGCTTATGGCCCATTTAGCTATCACAGCGTTTTGAAGATTTGTGTTTACTTAACATCACATCAATATTCGATAAAATTCAAATATTTTTCATTATAGTTTGTACTTAAGAAGGTTATGACTTCCATTCCTCAAAAAAAAAAAAAAAAGAAGGTTAAGACTTCATTAAGGAAAAAAATTATCACTACTTAGCAGGTCCTAAGGGTGCGTTTGGATCGGTGGACAGGGACAGGCGCGAGTGGACAGGGGCCTAATGGGAGGATGTTTGGATCGAGGGCCTCACTATTTACGCGGGACGCGCGTCCAAGCGGTTTGGGACGAAAATCAATTTTCCCGTCCACTGGAAATGCTGTGGACAGAACAGAGTCCCAAGGACAGCACTGTTCTTGTGCCGTCTTTGCCCTTGCCATTTTTTTCATAATGCCCAAAAGACCAGGGCATATAAAAACGACAACAAACCTACAAAGTGCCTCATTCACAGGTATGTTTTCTCCTCTCCTTCCTCTCTCCCGTCTATCTCTCGTCTCTTTTCTCTCCCGTCTGCAGCTCTCTCCCGACCGATTTCTTCTCCTCTCTTCCTCTCTTCTCCACCTCAGCCTCTCCTCTTCCTCTGCCTTTTGTCACTGCTTGTCTTCCTCTTCCTTTCGTTTTGCTCTGTATGTGGCTGTGCGTTGTTTTCGTGATGTGGGTTTTGTGTTGTTCTTTGCATGCTGTGTTGTGTAATTGCTTTGTTTATGGTGGGTTTGGGTTTATGACGGTGTATAGTGGGTTGAAACCTTATCTGCATAATTCGTAGTGTAAGAGTCCGATCCCCAATTATGCAAGAACCCTAATTTGCAAATACCCTAAATTGCTTTGTCTGCACTGTAATTGGCATGTACCCTTTGAATTGACATTGATTATCGTTGTCCGATGCTTCATTTACCCTATATGCTTTGTGATTTGTCGAAATTCCCAAATTTTGCAGAATCCCTAAATTGATTTGTCTGACACTGTAATTGGCATGTATCCTTGGAATTGACACTGATTATCGTTGTCCGATGCTTCATTTACCTCAATTGCTTTGTGATTTGTCGGAATCCCCAAATTTTGCAGAAACCCTAATTTGCAAAAACCCTAAATTGATATATCCGGCACTGTAATGGGCTTGTATCCTTGGAATTGACACTGATTATTGTTGTGTGATGCTTCATTTACCCCAATTGCTTTGTGATTTTCCGGAATCCCCAAATTATCCAAGAACCCTAATTTGCAAATACCCTAAATTGCTTTGTCTGACACTGTAATTGGTATGTATCATTGGAATTGACACTGATTATTGTTGTGTGATACTTCATTTACCCTAGATGCTTTGTGATTTGTCGTAAGCCCCATTTTTGCAGAAACCCTAATTTGCAAAAACCCTAAATTGCTTTGTCTGGCACTGAATTTGGCATGTATCCTTTCGATTGACACTGCTTATCGTTGTCTGATGCTTCATTTACCCCAATTGCTTTGTTTGCTGTGATGTATAGTTTTCCCACACATGTTTCAATTTATTGATATGTTTACTGTGATGTATACATTGCGTTACCCTCAATTGATATGGGAAACCTATAATTGCTCTCTGTGACAGTGTAGTTGCAGTATGTAATTGGATATATGGTATATAGGCTGGAAACTCATACATAGCTAATCCCCACCTGGTTGGGTAGGCTGACTTTGTGCACAACGCCACGTACTAAATATCCATTTACATCGTCTTCATATTTTTTACTTCATGTGAGAACCCTGAGGCATGCTATGATGTGTGTGACTTGAGTTGCTCAATATGCATTCATGACTTTGTGCTGAAATTCTGCTTTCTGGGTGAACAGTTTCTGGTTGATAAAAGGGCTGGTAAGTTTGAGAAACTTCATACCAGGTTGCTGATAGGTTATCGTCAAGGTTATCCAAGGTATGCTTGTTCTTTTTTCCTGCTTTTGAATGATGTTTCTGTGGGGCTAAAATGTTGTTGTGGTGAATATGTTGTATTGTATTCTTTGTTAGAATGGTTGTCAATGTGCATATTGTAATTATTTTTTTTCCTTTTGGTTGCTTTTTATAGACCGACTATGGACCGCCGCGAACGTGCTAAACTTGCTGCTATGATGTGTGTCATATGGAGTATGAATGTAGAAATTTTGTTGAGTTGTGCTGCATTTGTAGTCGCATATATGCATACAATAGGTGAGAGAAATATGAATAGGAGAGCATTGAGAGATAGAAGCATGTCCACGTACCAAAGTAGGAGGAAAGTGATTGAGGACATGTGCAAGAGATCGGACCAAGATACAATTGCAAACCTTAGGATGGACATGAATGCATTTGCTAAATTATGTGAGTTACTTAGGGTGAAAGGTGGACTTAAATCAAACGGTGCAGTAGAATTAGAGGAGCAGGTAGTTATTTTCACACACATCTTAGCACACCATGAGAAGAATAGGGTGATGCAGACTAGGTTTGAGAGGTCTGGTGAGACAATAAGTAGGCATTTTCATGCTGTGTTGAAGGCGCTAATTAGTGTGCAGAAAGAGTTGTTTGTTAAGCCTGAACCTGTGCCTGAGGACTGCACCGATAGTAGGTGGAAATGGTTTAAGGGTTGTTTAGGTGCATTAGATGGTTGCTACATAGATGTCACAGTTCCTGACTCTGTGAAGCCTAGGTATAGAAGCAGAAAAGGTCACATATCAACCAATGTGTTAGGCATTTGCAATAGAGACATGAATTTCATTTATGTCTTCCCTGGGTGGGAAGGGTCTGCGACTGATGCAAGGGTGTTGCGTGATGTGATTGGGAGAAGGGGCGGATTGCAGGTTCCCATGGGTAGGTTCATAAGTAACTTAACCTTTATAATTTGTTTATATTTCATAAAAAACTAACTGACTTGATACTTAATAGCAAAGAACACTTGTAATTGTTTTAGGTAATTATTATTTGGCCGACGCTGGATATACACACGGTCCTGGTTTTTGTGCTCCTTACAGAGGGGTGAGGTACCACCTCAAAGAATGGGCTACTTCTGGGCCAAGAATGCCAAGAAACCGAGAGGAATTCTTCAACATGAAGCATGCAATGGCAAGGAATGTCATTGAACGTTCTTTTGGGTTATTAAAAAAAAGATGGGCAATTCTTAGGAGTCCATCTTTTTACCCAATTAGAACCCAGGGTAGGATAATCATGGCATGTTGCTTATTGCATAACTTTATTAGAGCTAACATGTCTGTTGATCCGGAGGAGAACACGATTAATGAGGCTCCTAACACGGATGGCGATGATTCAGAAGAGCCTACTGAGTACATTCAAAGTGTTCAGACAAGTGATGAATGGATAGCTTGGCGTGATGACCTTGCACAGGAGATGTTTGATGATTGGACTGCCAACCGTGCATGAGCCGCCTGGCTTAAAACAATTTTCCAAAATTACATTCATGTGTATTCAATATTTGTGTGGTGGACAATAATTATAGATTCTCCATGACTGTATTATGATGATTCAATTCTGTTTGTTGTTGATGGACTGCCAAACTTGATGCATTGTGTGATTGTTGTTGGACTGAATAATTTATTTCATAAATGTCATTGATGTTTTATTGGACTACTTGTGTAATCTGATTGATATGTGATTGTTGGTGTGTTTGTTGGTTTACTCCACTGGTTGTATGATGTGATTATTGGTTTAGTGTAAGCATGGGAGATAGGAGGGTCTGGACTGATCCAGAGGTCGATGCCTTAGTCGACATTCTGGAGGAATTGGTGGCTGAGGGTCACCAAGTTGATGCAGGGTCATTCCGCCCCGGGTCCATAACCCAGATTGTGACTCGCATGAAGAAAAAATTCCCCAACTGCGGGCTTGTCGCCAACCATGTCAGGAATAAGATGAAGCGATTGAAAGCTAAGTACTTCGCAGCTCAGGAAATGGCGAATACCAGCGGCTTTGGATGGAATTCAGAGAAGCACTGCGTTGAGGTGGATGCACCGGACATCCTTGAAGCGTATCTCATTGTAAGTTCAGACCTACACCCTTCTTGTTGCTTGTTTTCATATTTTGCTAGTTTCAATGCTTGCTTTATTGTATTTAACATAATTTAAATGTGTTTGCCACTTGTAGAAATACCCTTCAAGGGAGTATGTGTGCGGCCGAGCCTTCCCGCAGTTCCCCAAGCTTCAGCTCATTTTCGGCCGTGATAGGGCTGTTGGAGACCATGCTGAAACCCCCGAGGAAGCAATGGCCAACATGCTGGAAGAAGAAGTTGCCGATACTGCAGCTGCATCCAACAATGACCCTACTCCAACTGTTGCTGCCGCCAGTACAGCTGCACATGGCGGAGGTGCCGCCTCTTCCTCTGTTGCACCTGATGCAAGTATGGCGTCGGGTTCATGCGGCAGCAGGAAGAGGAAGGCCGTCCCTGCTGCAAATGAAGCACTATGGGCATTGACAGACGCTATTGTGCACGGATTTGAGTCTCAGGGCGTGCACATGAGTGACATTGCTGCTGCAATTAGAGGAAAGGATTCGCCAGTGTCATTGGGCGAGGAGTTGAGGAAAATGGGCATTACGGCAACTGATGTCGTCAAGGTTGTGATGGCGATGGGCAAGCAGCCTGAAGTTGCAGCGTATTTCTGGGAGTTGGATGCAGAACAGAAAGTGGAGTTTGTCTCCAGCCTTTTGGGGAAGTAATATGGGTTGCTGATTAGTAGGTGCTGCCGTTTTTGGTACAGTATAACATTAGTAAATATGACAGTAGCCTACTAACCTCTTAGCAAGTTAGGAATTAACCCCTCTAGCAGTTTAGATATTAACTGCATATTTAGTCATCAATGCTATGCAATTTTGGATATTCCAATGGTAGTTAGTCATGGCATTATGCATTTTGTAGGTATGACATATTATGTGACATGGTTCACATCTGCACCCTTCTATATGTAGACATATTTGCAGGAATGGATGTTGGTTGTGCCGTAGTAATGAATGTCATCTGTTTGCATTTAACTTGTGTGGAAATGTTGTGTATGGTTTGGGTGCTTCCATTGGCTGGATTGTTTGGTGAAGGGTGCATTTTGCAGGCCCTTCCTTCTGCTTATACAATGTGCTTTGTGTTGCATTGTTTGTCAATGTTGTGCTTTCATGGTTGTACGTGTAACCATGATTTCGGTTCATTGTAGGTGGGAACCATGGGCAAATATAAGTACTACGTTGTGTATAACGGGAGACGCAATGGTGTGTATGACAATTGGGATGAGGTTAAGTTGCAAGTCGATTCATTTCCGCATGCAAGGTTCAAAGGTTTTAAAACCTTGCAGGAAGCACAAGTTTCATATGTGCTCAGCGAGCAAAGATGGGTGTGTGATAATGCCCATATTTTCGATGACAATCCGCCAACCCCGACTGCAAATACGTTCGAGCCTTCAAATATACCAATGCACAATGACACAGGCAATTTTGAGGTCTTGAGAGTTGCATTAGAGGGTCATGTGAAGTATGCAGACTTACTCAAAGTGGGAATTGGGTTTATTTTAGCATTATTAGTCATGGTGATTGTCAAATATTTGTAAGGGCTACTTAAACGTATTGAGTACGAACTCGGATGTTTGTATTACCTATGAATCAAGCTTTTGTTATCAATACTTATATTATGAAATTATCTCAAACACAATTATTCATGTTGTAGATGGCATAAGCCGAATATTCATACTTGTCTTACCTCATGAAATACACTTACAATGTAAATAGTATTCAAAACAAGTCAAGTAAGTATTAATCAAATTTGGAGGAATAAAGTTTTAACATAACTCTTCAAATCAAATTTAAATACTCATAAATATTATATTTATTAGAGAGTAGTTGTGTTTTTATATTCAAACCAAATTAAATTAAATGTGTTTTTATGTATCACTAAATTATAGTATCTATATTACATTCATTTATTAAGTCTAAAAAATCCATATACTTTATACTTAATCACTTCTTTCAGCACCAAGGGCAATATAGACATTACTGCATTTAGTCCCGAGCTCTGTACAGCTAACCAAACATGATTCAGTACAACAGTCCAGCGGAGTGTCCACCAATCCAAACGCTACATTGGACGACACTATTGTCCAGTCCAGTCCAGTCCAGTCCCGTCCAGGGATCCAAACGCACCCTAAGGACTGGAACGAGGACTAGGCAGAGGGAGAGGTACGAGTACGACTATAACACTATAAAGTATGTGCAAAGTTTTGGGCTATCAGCTTCTAGACTAAACAAAAACCAGGCCACTAAAAAAATATTGAGTCCCAATCTAAGGTTATTCGAATTAATTATTGTCTATACAATCCTTGATCGAATTGGGTTAGAGTATCTTTGACCTTCCACATATCAACTTGCGTACCATAGAAGCAAGGTCCAAAATTTCATAACACGTTGGGAAATTTGTAGCAATGTTGATGAACTACCTCTGTGAACTTTGTCGTCCTATGGTTAGACCCATCCTTCCCCCACTACAAAATGGGTCATACCAAATGCAACTTCACCAGTTAGAACAAGCTTGCAAGTTTTACCTATGGATTATACCTCGATTCTAACATTCTCGTGATAGGAAAACTACATATATACCATCTCCTCGGTCATCTAGCTATTATGCTCTGCCATTTGTAGTCGGTGAAGAAGCAAAAAAAACAACAATGACTATAACAGTATGCACTCATGTGGCCTTATTAGCCCTTTTCGTTATCATCAATTTGAGCTATTTTGGGACGGCAGTTGATGATGATATTAAGGCAGCTTCTTTTATCTTTGGCGATTCTCTAGTTGATGCGGGAAACAATAATTACTTGTCAACTTTGTCCAAGGCAAACATCAAGCCCAATGGAATTGATTTCACAGCATCCGGTGGGAATCCTACCGGCCGATATACCAACGGCAGAACCATTGCTGACATTCTAGGTAAGCTTTTCGGGTTCCCTAGTAACATAAATGTATCCTATAGTATATGTCCTTATGATTTGACTCTCTTTACTTTGTTTTCTTTTTTGGGCTTACTTCTGCTTGTTTAGGAGAAGAATTAGGGATGCCAAACTATGCAGTCCCATTCCTGGCCCCAAATTCCACCGGAAAAGCCATACTATATGGTGTGAACTATGCATCAGGGGGAGGAGGAATTATGAATGCAACTGGAAGAATCTTTGTCAGTATTAAATCAAGCCCACTATCTGTATTATATTTTCACAATGATTTTGCTGACTCTAATTATGCTTGGATGTTAAACATTTTGTGTACAGGTTAATAGGCTAGGGATGGATATTCAGATTGACTACTTTAACATTACAAGAAAACAAATCAACCAATTACTGGGTCAATCAAAGGCCAAAGAATTCATCTCGAGGAAATCCATCTTCTCAATTTCTGTTGGATCAAATGATTTCCTGAATAATTACCTACTTCCTGTTCTATCAGCCGGAACAAGGGTTTCCGAAAGTCCAGATGCATTTATTAATGATATGATCAATCACTTCAGGGCTCAATTAACAGTAAGCAACATTTTCTCATATTGGTCATCAACCTAGAATAGTTATTTATTTTGTGGTTAACTGTTAAAGAAATGATTTTTTTTTTTTTTTTGCTGATCACAAAGTAAATGACCAATTTTCTACTTGGATATATATGGCAGAGACTTTACCAATTGGATGCTCGAAAGTTTGTGATTAGTAATGTGGGGCCTATAGGATGTATACCCTATCAAAAAACAATTAACCAACTGAAAGAGAACGAATGCGTGGATTTGGCCAATAAGCTGGCAGTTCAATACAACGGCCGCTTGAACGACTTACTAGCCGAATTAAACGACAACCTACCCGGATCAACATTTGTACATGCCAATGTGTATGATATGGTGATGGAACTTATCACAAACTACGACAAATATGGTAATGGTTGCATCATTCACTACTTGTCTTACACTAAAACTTGCAATGTGTTGCATCTAATTGTTATTTGTTGATCCTGATGAGTTACTTTATGTGCAGGATTTAGCACATCAACAAGAGCATGTTGTGGGAATGGAGGGCAATTTGCTGGGATAATTCCTTGCGGTCCAACTTCTAGCATGTGCGATGATCGGACCAAGCATGTGTTTTGGGATCCTTACCATCCTAGTGAGGCTGCAAACATCATTCTTTCCAAGCAACTCCTTGATGGAGATACCAAATACATCTCTCCTATGAATCTTCGCCAACTTCGAGATCTTTGAATACAATTGTAATAATTAATGTTCTTGAATTGTTTGTGTTTGGCTTCGTTCTTGAAGCACAATGATTATTTCACCTGTCTCTCTTCATGTCTGATTAATTAGATCTCTCTTTACACCCAGTTCAACTTATTTCTCTCTTTTTGATTCAAATTTGTGTCATTTTCTAGTTCTTCTCCTCCCCCCTCCCTTTCTGCCCCTGGCTTTGTATCTGTTACGAATTTTAGGCTTTAATAATTAACTTTTAGAGGTAAATGAGAGTCCAGCGCATTTAGGTAAACCACTCAAAAATTCGTAAATGGGCTTTTCCAATCTTGGTTCACAGGGGTTGTTTAGCTGCCACCGGAAGAATTCAACATGTTGGGTCTCATCTGATAACGTCCTTGGTGTAGGACACCTGCCACTTGTCGCTAGTTGGGCCTACAAGTCCACGACTGGCAAAGAGATATCATTCACCAAATTAAATGGAAAACCCGCAACATATATCCAACATTTAATATAACTCACTGACGAAAATTGTACATTATACATGACATTTTGCAGGTAGTCTGACCCAGATAGTAAAGATTGAATGGCTCGTTTTCTTTTTCTTTTATCTTTTTGTCCAAAAAAAAAGAAGAAAATGCTATGCGTGACCATATTTTTGTCAATTTTCGCCTATGCATTCACAGGGAATGAAAAGAATACACATCTCATTCCAAAAAAAAAAAAGAATATACATAAATGATAAATGAAATATTACACATTCAAGGAATGAATTAAGATCACATGCTAATGGGGAGTTAATTAAAGGATCACATGGTTCTGGACTTTTGGCAGTTACCTATGTAATAAAAATTGGTTAGTGGAAATCCAAGTTTTGTCCAGAATGGGGGGAACTGAACTGGGGGATCTTCTTGATAGGCATCCAACTAAATGGACATGTGATGGAATCATGTAAGAGCAAGAGATGCCAAAAAGAAGAGAAAAAGAGTTTTGGAACTGCAAAGTGGGGGAAAGAAGGGAAGGGGATATATTGTCAGATATATGATGGCCGTGGGGAGGACGAACCGAATAAATACAGCAGCAGCAGTTTGGGGCTGCCTGGCTGGCTCTAAGGCTAGTTCTAATTTAGCTTGAGGTGGGGTTGGCTCGACATAGTTTCGTTGAAAGCGACACATGATGGTGCCAAGGAGACATTTAGATGGGCTAGTGAGGCCGCGCGTGCCGCTGCGAGAATCCCCACCACCACCACCACTGATCACCAATATTATCCACCGACACCTCAAGCCCTTCTCTGCTGACAGGTGTCTTCTCTGTCCCAGCCCATCTTATTGGGCCCCATCCCCTTCTTCTCCTTCTTCTCTCTCTCTAGAGCCTGCCTTCTTGACTTCAAAGTAAGTATGACCCAGCTCAGCTTTGCTGCTGCAAAAGTGCTGCAGGGGTGGGTCTCTCTGTATTTTCATGGGTACGTATCTGTTATGTGTACTGTTTTTACTCTTATAACCCAAAATTGGTGAGGCAGGCTTTGTTTCTTGCTTGGTAAGCGAGCTGCCTTGGTGAAATAGGTAAAACCCTGCTCCATATTTAAGTGAATCTTGGTCTTTTTAACATTGTTATATGCATGCAGATCATAAAGCTTTTGCCTGCCTGTGCCTGTACGTACCTTCTGCAATTTAATCAATTTTGTAATTAACCTTTTGCCATTTAATGCCCGTCACTCAAACTACTATCACACCTTCTATGCCTTTATCTTTTCCTCTTTTTTATTTCTCAATACCATAGTGTACCATATACCACCGGGGTGGTGGCCTAGTGGTAAAGTCTTTAGTCTGTCATCTCTAGGATTCGGGTTCGAGTCCCGGCGCTTCCAGTCAAGCCACATTATAGTGTGATGTGGCCGAATATGGCCTTCCACACTGTGGGGTGGTGGCCGTTGAGCCCGGGGTGCCCCCGACACTATGACGCGTAGTAGGCGAGGGTGTCCGCTGGTGCCCCGGTGGGCGATCTCTCCTATGAGGAGGGTCTAATGTCAGAATGTAACCGGTATTGACCGAGGCCTGGACCGACGGGACGATGATGACACCACTGATGCCTTTTTTTGCGGAAAAAAAATACCATAGTGTACCATATGGCTCCATTTGCACACTGATACACTCATTAATTAAAAACACAGGATTTGGATCGATGTGACCCATGAGAACATATATAAGGATGATTGATATATACCCATCGATAATAATAGAAGTAGAAGATAATGCATGGCAAGAACCATTCATCACCTGCTACGTATACCCAATAAATAGAAACACCCAATTCAGTTTGGTTTTGTCATTTGTGTGTGTTCTACATTTTTTTTTCCTGTGCAGCTAGCTGTAGTTATCACATGGAGAAATAATGTTGGATCCTCTAAACCGTGCAAAATCTTTGACCATAACGTATACTAGCAGTACTTTTTTAACCCCTTGGTTAAAAACCGGGAGGAGAGAGATCACCCAGTGGATCATAGCCGTCGGTCCAGAACAGTATGGCATGATCAAGGGCGGGGATATTGAGGGGATCATGAGGAGATAGGGTGGTGTGTGTGTGTGTGTGTGCTGTGCTCTGGTGGGGGAGCAGTGATGGTTTGGTAATGAGAACAGTGAAGCGAGAATTGCGGTGAGTGAGTGAGGGAGGGAAGGGAGAGAATTACATTAGTAAATGGAAGAAGAGAGGAGGAGGGTGTAGTGTAGTGTACGGAGCGCAGAGAGAATCTGATGCGGACATGACGCGTCCGAAATCAGAGGGAAGACCCAATTATTGCATCCCACGCTGCCCGACACCCATGATTCTGTCGGGACTGCCCCTACACACAACACACACAAGGACCTAAACAACAACAACGCCTCTCTCTCAGTCCTCTCTCCCTCCCCCCATAGTCCCATCGGTTCAATCTCCCAAATCCCTGTTTTTGTCCTCTTCTGAAGCTTACTAGTACCACTACTCCACTAGTAGTACACCACACATGGTTTGCCCCGCCTAGCTACTTCAATTTCCCCCTTTTTCTTTCTTTTTAACCAGATAATCACATTCGCACAGTAGTGTGTTATTGGCTGTGTGAGAATATATCGGTAGTAATCATGGGTTGATTGGGATTAATAAAGTGTGTCTAGGTTCAGTTGTAGCCCGCAAAATCTCCACACCCTAGGTGTCAACTACTTTTTGTGTATATTCAAATCAGTGTGTTAGTTTAATGGGGACTTGTTACGATTGGATTTTTTTTTTTTTGGTTACAAGTGGATTTGATTTTGAGCACCTTTGGTTTGAAATTGAGTAGCGATAGTACTATATTCTATGACTATGGAAGCAATAAGTTGACAAAGATATCATTATTTTTCTTCTTTTATTATGACAGACAAGGACATCAGTAGTGCAATCTAAGAACAAATGATTGCATCTGTTTCTATGTTTGTATACGAGATGGTAAAATCGGTAGCTGTAGAAAATGTTGAATTTCATTGCAATTTGAAGAAAATGTTGCGACTTGCGATTACTATATATATCCCCCGGTACATGGGATGATTGCAAAAATACAAATGTTTTGTGAGTCATCGATTGATTGATTTGATTAAAAGGAAATTTGATTCTTTTATTTTATTGATGTCATTTCCTATGACCATCAGATGATGTGTTAGTGATCATGTCCGATTCACAAGTTAATAATTCGATTGCATCAACAGTAAAATCAATTAATGAGATTGATAGTAATAAGTACAGGTTTTTAAGGGACTAATTTGACACAATTACGAAATAAATCTTATTAATCTCATCTTTTTTTTTTTTACTCTTAGCACACCCCAATAGCTTTTATTGAAGTAGTGTCAACCTAATCACACAGTACATCAACGATCCTTAATGATGTAACAACTCAACATTAAAACGATTAGGATCGATACTAGTATAACAACTACAAAAACACACAAACTAAAGACGATAACACACGGACATGTTTGTTGACACATTAGTGGGTCTAAAAGGAAAGGAAAACTGAGTAGAATTTACGTTGTAATTATTGGAATCTGGAATGTAGGTAACAGCCATACTGTTTATACCAAAATCTATCTGCACTATCATTGTCATTTATGTTAATTTTGTATTTTTTTCATTAAAAGACAGAACGTGTTTTCTTTTTGTTTCATGTATGCACATATAGACCCATTATCCGTCGCCAAAATAATGGAGGGGCCCCTGGTTGGATGAATAATGCCAATGCCATCTTACCTAACTCATCACATCCATCCCCACCACCATTGGAAAAAAAAAATGATCTAATAACATTACATTTTATCCTAAAAGAAGAAAAAAAGAACACCCACTCTCTTGTCTAGCTATCTCGAAACAAGTGCAAAGAAAGAAAAACAGAAGAGGCTAAAAATTCCGAAACAGAAACACAAGCCGCACACCTAGCTGAGTAGCCGGCCCAATAAGAAACCAGTTCTGTAGCCGACTGAAATGTCGTGCCTAACAGAACACTGTAAAGCTGCACCACTCTCTCCTTCTCCCCCTTCCCTCCTCTGCCTCTTATATTCCTCAGAAACTTTCCATTCTCCCAATATCCACATTCGCCTCTCCCTCCACAACCCCCACCTTAAAAACCCACTCCTCTTGTCCCCTTCGCCACCCCAAAAAACACCCACACACAAAACTTAACACAAAGTCTTTACTCTTACTAGTTACACACCAGTAGTATACTCTTTTGTATGTTTCTCACGACCAAACTAAACTAAACTAAGCTAGTTTCAGTTTCACTCACACACATACGCCATCTACTTTCAGTTCATCAATCGAAAATGCCAATGGATACCAACGCTGAAGTGAGGAAGCTGGCCAAACCAGGAGCGCCACCACCGGAACAAGAGCACCTTCCCTGCCCTCGCTGCGACTCCACCAACACCAAGTTCTGCTACTACAACAACTACAACTTCTCCCAGCCCCGCCACTTCTGCAAGTCCTGCCGCCGCTACTGGACCCACGGCGGCACCCTCAGGGACATCCCTGTCGGCGGCGGAACCCGCAAGAACGCCAAGCGCTCCCGCACCTCTGCCTGCTCCTCCGCCTTGATGGCAGGTTCCTTGGCAGCAACCGCCGCCGCTCATCAGGAGAACATCCCCCTGACGGCCACTCCCGTGCTCTTGCCGCTTGCTGCTAACCAGGGACTGGCTTTTGGTGATCATGGGAAGGGTGGGAATGCCGGTGGTGGCGGTGCAGGTGGTGCCTGTGGGAGTTTTACTTCTCTGCTGAGTACACAGGGCCCTGGGTTCTTGGCACTCGGTGGGTTTGGGCTCGGAATTGGGCCTGGGTTTGAGGATGTTGGGTTTGGGCTGGGAAGAGGGGTGTGGGCTTTTCCGGGAGTCGGAGATGGTGGTGCTGGAGTTGGAGGCGGTAATGGTGCGGTTGCTGCGGCGGGATTGGGTGGTTCGTGGCAGTTTGAGAATGGAGAGAATGGGTTTGTTGGCGGGGATTGCTTCCCTTGGCCTGAGCTTGCGATTTCAACCCCTGGAAATGGACTTAAATGATAGTTGAATGTTCACTACAAGTTTGGTTTCTTCTTTTGCTCCTCTTCTTTTTTTTGGGTTTGGGAGATTATGGTCCCGGGGTTTAGTTACTACCACTTAGTATTAGTAGCTTGTTAAGGGTATATTAGGTCTAAAATTTAGTAGAAAGAGAGAGATTGTGACTTTGTTTTCTTCTTTATCGACTTCGTGAAATGTGATTTGGTAGTTCCATGTACCTTTTCCTTTTTGTGCAAATTGGCTTGGTGCCCCATCTACCTATATGTACTCTCTGCTTAGCCAAATAGCCAATAGCCACACTCAATACGAGTGGTTTCAGAACTCACTAATCCACTGCGCTTGTTGATGGGCTAAATGATTCTGGCTCTTCCTAAATTTTTACCATTAGTCCACAGAAAACATAGAACTGTGCTACTTACTACAAAGAATTGGAGTTGATTTCCTTTTTTTTTTGTTCACAATATATTTGATGTGATTTCATTTCACTCCCCGAATTGGTAAAGTCGGTAGGGTTCATGTACTTCAATGAGATGTAAAATATATTAAATTCCACATGCTGGCAAGCCAATCTTAAACCTGGAAGCTAATTGGGATGCAGTAGTATCTAGTGTTTAGGCGGATTTTCTGCCTCGTTTTTTTTCTTTGATATGAAGGATTTTGTGCCTGAATAATAAGCTAAATGCCAATCTATCCTACCAATTTCTATCCTCACTTAACGCGAACCTAGAATAGCAAGGATGACTGGTGACGCAATTTTAGACATTGACAAAAGTTTTGCTAATCAACATGAATATAGATGGAGAGAATCCAATCGTTGCTGCAACTCATTACTTAGGTTGCTGATTCAAATTGTTTCAAGTTGGGTTTTATTAGTCCTGAAACTATGATTCAAATTATCATCCTAACCTTCCTTTTCTCTTTTTTTCTTTTTCACACAAATGAACTTGTCTTTCAGTGGCATCATTTTGATTACTTACACAAATCAATAAAAATTTCACCAACTATGTGCCAAATGCTGGCAATTCTCATAACTAGACAATATCGTCGACAATAAATTTCGTTGACAAGAAAATGATACCTTGAGAAAATTGTCCTGCTCAACAAGAATTTTTTATGTCAAAATTATTTTTTTGTGACCTATCAGGGACCATTTTTTTCTCCTCCACTATATGGATTCTTTTGACATTCTTTTCTAGAAACCCGCCAATTTCGTTCAAATTCATGATCCGATATCATGGCACACAAAGTTTTGCAAAAACACAGGAACTTCATGTTCCCCACAAATCCTCACCCATGTTTATGGGTTTATGCCATCCGGGGTACACAATGCACAACCTTGTTGGCACCCTTATGAACGAACTATCCATGTTAGAAAAAAAAAAAAAAAACTATCCATATGTGGATATGCCGCACATGTTTAATTCATATATAGTTTTCTAATTGACATCCCGTAACCAACTTATATTACCGTTATGATTGTAAGGATTGTAAAATACTCTTTTTGCTAGGATCGACGGCAGTTATACGTTTATAAGTTTAGTTTATATAGAGGATTTAAGGGGTGATACTTTTATTGCATTAGAGGAAGACTTCCCATGTACATCCGCAGATAACAAACTTAAACAACCATCACGTCACGTGGTTATGCAAAATGAAAACAAGTAGAAAATTAAGGCTAATTCTGCCAACTAATCTGCAGCGCTTAGATTCTTCTAAAAGATTTTATTCTTTTTTTTTTATGAAAGATTTATCAACTAATCTTTTCTTGATAAAAGATTTTATTCATTGCATTTGACAGACTATATTGTCTTCCTCCTGATGGTTTATTTTGAGGAAACATCGAGATACTTCTATATTGATATTTTATTATCCTATCGGTTTAATTACAGTTTGAACTGGAAAGAAAATATTATGGGGGCAACTAACTCATGCGTGGTATATATATGAACTTTTTAGGAAGAGAATAATGAGTACATGCATATCAACCAACAATTGTTCACTAGAAAATAACACGCCTATTTTTTTCCTTTTAATATATCATAATCTTAAGATGAAATCTACATTTATGGGAGCACGAAATCGGATGCCTCATTACGGATAAGCCTAAAAGTCCACTGTTTGTTTTTTTTTTTAATGAGAAGAAAATCCATGAGTTTTTTTTTTTGGTGTGAAACTCCATAGGTTATTACCCATAGGTTATTACTTAATAACGATAAATTTGCAAATCCATCCTTTAGGATAAGATACGCATGTTCGTAATGTTAAAATTATTTCCGCAGTTGAGCGGATAATGATATATGAATACTGACAATCATTCCCAAAGCAGCACACTTTCCCTTATTTTTTTTTGTCGAAGAAAAAAAAAAGGCATCAGTGGTGTCATCATCGCCCCGTCGGTCCAGGCCCCGGTCAATACCGGTTACATCCTGGCATTAGACCCTCCTCATAGGAGAGACCGCCCAACCGGGGCACCAGCGGACACCCTCACCTGCTACGCGTCATAATACCGGGGAATCACCGGGCTCAACGGCCAGCACCCCACCGTGTGGAAGGCCATATTCGGCCGCATCACACTATGGGGCTTGACTGGAAGCGCCGGGACTCGAACCCGAATCTTAAAGATGGCAGGTTGAAGGCCTTGCCACTGGGCCACCACCCCCAGTGGTACTTTCCCTTAATTTTGAAGTGTAGAAGCTGCCTCTATAAAATCAGTCTCGTCACTGTAACCAAAGTCATTATAAACACACACAATACACTCTCAAATATCCTTTCCGTTTCTTTTCTTGAGTAGAAGGAAGAAGGTTTATTTTCAGAATACCATGCATCGTTCCATATTCTTTGTGATAACAGCTTTGTTAGTACTCACGTACAACACTTTTACTGGTATGCGTCCTGCAATAGCTAGTTTTTGGGTACTAATTCATTTTTTCATGTTTTGCGAGCAGAAGCATTTCCTATCGAACCAAACACACAGTGTGGTACTAAGCAAAGACAGACAAATGTAGGATTTGTAACATTTAAGAGTTGCTATGCATGCAGGGTAGACAATGTGGTACTAACAATGCCAATTCCAAAGGCAGTGATAAATGCCCGAAAACATGCTTTAAAGAGTTTCTGGAGAGTGTTTAATTTAATCATGCATGTGCTACAAACTCATGAATACCCTGCCCCCTTGTTTACATACTTATCTATTAGTAATAACTATCAATTGTTCGTTGCTATGTATGCAGGATCAGCTCAAGGCACCATTGGAGTTAACTATGGCAAGATAGCGGACAACCTTCCTCCTCCTGATAAAGTTATAGCCCTGTTAAAATCGAAGAACATTGCAAGAATCCGCATATTTGAGCCATATCCCGATGTTTTACAGGCACTACAAGGTTCAGGACTGCAAGTCATAGTAGGGTCCTTGAACAGTGATCTCCCACAAATAGGCAGCGACCCTGCATTTGCTGCAAAATGGGTTCAAACTAACGTTGCCCCATTTGCATCCACCGTATCCTTTCGATGCATATCCCTAGGCAACGAGTTGATTCCCAGTGAATTAGCCCAAACTATACTCCCTGCAATGCAAGGTCTTCAAAGAGCATTAATTGCAGCCAACCTAAGCATTCCTGTGACCACAACAGTACACCAGGCTGTGCTATCAGCATCTTACCCTCCATCTGCAGGGACTTTGAGTCCTGGTGCAGCCAACTTCCTGGTGCCTATAGCTCAGTTCTTGAAGGCTAACAACTACCCTCTACTATTCAATGCTTACACCTACTTTCCCTACCGTGATAACCAAAAAGACATCAGGATAGACTATGCTCTGAACAACGCCACCGAAGTTGTTGTGAGAGATGGAAATTTAGGCTACACAAATTTGCTTGACGCTTCAGTGGATGCCTTCTATTATGCTCTTGAAAAAGGTGGAGTTAGTAATCTGGAGGTCATAGTATCCGAAACAGGATGGCCGTCCGCGGGAGGAGATGCACCGGCAACAATTATCAACGCACAAACGTATAACCAGAACATGATTAACCGGATGAAGAACAATGTTGGTACTCCAAAGAGCCCAGCAAAGGGACTAGAGACTTACATTTTTGCTCTCTTCGATGAAAACCTCAAGGCTAGTGGGACAGAACAGCATTTCGGGTTGTTTTATCCTACTATGGAACCGGTTTACCCAATTCAGTTCTAAGATGAAGATATCAGGTGATGCCAAATCCTACAGAATGCATTTAAATAAGAATTTAGGCAAACCCACAGTACTGTTCAACGGACGGACCTACAACTTTTTTCTGGAGGGGTTAGACTATCTCCAGTCCCAGGCTTTATCCGGAGGTTCTATTATTGCCATGTCAGCGCCACATCAACGCCACATCAGACAGAGCCTTCACTTACATTTAGAGCCTCTGATATCGTCCAATCATACAGGCTCTATTCGGAGGCTCTATTGAGGACCCATATGTATATTATATTATTAATCTTACAAATATAAATTTTATTATATACAAATTAAATAATATAATAATAGAGGAAGTAGATAGAGGCGGGCTCTCCCGGTCTCTATTTTTGGAGACGGTCTCTTCTATTCACAGAGCCTCTCCTTTTCCTCTAGTGACGAGACAGACTCTAAATAGCTGATATGGCAAATAGAGCCCTGTCATGAAGCCCACGCTGGAGATGGTCTTACCGAAGTCCCTATATAAATAATACGCTGTATTAAAGTGCTATGCAAAAAGTTGAGATATTCCAGTGTATCTTTCACGTTTCAATAAGGGAATCTATATCCATTTGTCTATTCATTGCCCACTTTATTTCTCCTAATTAATGAATTTTGGGCCATCGTTCTCTGAGTTAATTAAATGGGTAATCGCAACAATTTAGAGCTTTAATTACAATAAATGGCTAGCTAGAGATGGATCATGTACCCCGTACCATGGGAATATTCGAGCACCAATCTTATCTTCCATTCGGAGTCAAAACTTGGTTCTAGTGTTGAAGGGAGAGGTTAAAATGAAAGAGCTGAAACTTAGTGACAATGAGACTTTTGGTGATAATAATATCTGCAACTTGATGATCATTATGAATGTAGGTCATTTGAATGGAATTGAAATGATCATGTAAGTGGTACAAAGTGCAAGTCAATCTCAATATGCTATGTGCGCATGTTGAACAAGATTAATTAAGAGGCATATATTTAGCATTAATATTATCACAGTGAATCATTGAAGTAGTGGAGAGTGGAAAATGAAACTTCTGAAGAAATGCACATAATTTGAGAATGTGAGCTGCAACAACAGCAAGGGCACAGTAGGTTTTTCCTTTTAGGGCGAAGCGATATGACAATCACTTATAAAACAACAATAACCACTAATAAATCTAAACAACCACCTTAATCAAAATCATAATAGGCAGAGTGAGATGTAGTTGACACGATAGGTAAGACTATCGTCAATAGTACCAAAAATATGCCTGAGAGCCTAATAATGAGGCATATAGCTATGAACTGAGATTATATGGGAAGACTACGATATAATGATATGACATCTCGAAAAAGATGTCCATCATTAAGAAAAAGCTTATTCTTTTAGCAATGAAGGGGTAGACACTAATTTGGCATTAGTAACTGGACATGAAAATCAGTAATTAGTAATTAGCACTACAAGAAACGAGATTGTGCGTGACAATAAATTCTTCATCACAAAAATTCTTGTCACATATAGCAATTAGTATGACAAGAATTTTAAATTGTCACACACATAGTTAATATTTGTGACAACAAATTAATATCGGCATTAATTGCTTAATTTGTGTCAAAACGTATAATTTTGGTCACTAGAAAAAATTGGTGACGACCAAAATCATAATGCCATAAATAATTTTTCAGTGATAAAATTGTTTTCGTAACAAAAAGTTTCGTCACTATACATGTATACATGTGTGACAATAAATTTTAACTATCACAAATAGATTCGATATTTGTGATAATTATTTTAATTGCTACTGATTTTTTATTTTTGTTTCAAAATTATTTTTTTGTCACTATTATTTTAAAAATTTTGTGACAAGCAAGAGGATCATGTCATAAATTATATTTCATTGACAACAAAATAATAATTTGGGAAGGTGGAAAGGTAGGAACGGTGTATGCTTTAAATATTAATTTGGGATTTATTTATTTATTCGAGTATTTATATTTGTGGTAATTGGGTTTTAGTATGGTTTTGATGGATTTCCTAGGATTGAAGTCTTCCAATCTACATATGAGTGACCTATAACAAGGAATTTAGACATACTTGAATACTCCTACATATGGAAGGGGGAAGGAGGGTGTATGCATTATTGTCATTTCTGAAGTTTTGCTTTCCTCTGTTTTAAATACTAATTTGGGATCTATTTGTTTATTCGAGTATTTATATATGTGGTAATTGGGTAATTGGGTTTTAGTATGGTTTTGATGGATTTCCTAGGATTGAAATCTTCCAATCGACATATGAGTGACCTATAACAAGGAATTTATAGGTGATGATTTTGAAATTTATAGGTGATAATTTATTTATACGATGATTTTGAAATTTATCACGAAACAAACGTGAATTATTGCGTGATGATTTTTTCCTAGGGAATTATTTTGGTTTTTCCATATTCATTATGGCTTCTGGAAGGAAAAAGAGAAAATACTAGATTTGGCTCACCGAACAATAAAGGCAAATAGTTATCGCAAGAACGATATAAAATAGAAATGAAAGGAATTTTGTGAATATTTTAATTGAAGAAAAAAATTGCAAAATAAATAATATATGTATATAACTTTATTACATAAAAATATTTTTTGATATAAACTTCTGTCACGCCCCCGCCTAAACGCGACCGGCTAGGTACCGTGTGCACCCACATTGTGCCACACAAGGCACCCCAAGGCCTATAACCATCACTATATGGCTAGTCGCCTTTGCCTAGCGGGTTACTAACTAAGAACATGCGCAGCGTGAATGTGAATACCCGACCCAAAATCCCTTGGGCATATTCACCTAATCCTTTCGCCTTCTTCCTCGGGTCAATCTCATGACATTGGAGTCGCCACCCAAGTTTTATTAAGGACAAAACTTGGGAAAAACCTTAGTGTGACTCCTTTAGGCTACATGGTCATGGCGAACCAAAGTCATGGGATCGGGGGTTCGTCACAGATAGGAAGGTGTTAGGCACCCATCCGTGTTGGGTCGAGACTATGTACAATCGTAGAATGCATGTGTGGAAAATAAAGAGAAGGGGAGAAGAAGAGATTTGGCTTGCATCCCGTTGTAAAACTGAGACTACCTACGTACCCGAGTGATCGGGGTCAAAGCCACGTAGTTCTAAACATGACACAAATCGACCACTTACATCATCAAAAGCATCAGCATATAATCAACAAAGATCAATCAAAAAAAGATTTAGTGTTACCTCTTGTAGCGCTCCTCTAGCTCCTTGCAATGGGTTGAGTTCTACACCCACCTTCTTGCCTCTTCTAAGTTCTATGGTTGATCCTCCTCTTGACTCCTCCTTGCTGGAATACTGCTAATGCCTCCCACGAAATTCCTCTAGAGTTTCTGCCTAAGGAATGTATTTCTAAGCTTGGAGAAGTAGAGTTTCTCCAAGCACTCAAGGCTTATAGGTGTGTATGTGAGAAAAGTTTGTGATCCTCTGAAATGTGTGTAAGGGGTCCTATTTATAGTGCTCTGGGAAGTCTAGGGGCTTGGACTTGCTTAATGATGAAGATTATGCCCGAAAATCTGGTCCAAAACCGCGTAGGATCGAAATTAGAAACAAAATCGGAGATTTGGGCGAATTTGGGGAGACATGACCGCCGCTGCCGGCGGTCATCTACCGCTTGACCGCCAGTGCCGGCGGTCTTGAGTGGATGACCGCCAGCACCTGGTGGTCGCCCCACATGTCACCTGTTCTTTCCATTTTCGAACCCCCAATCCCTCTAATTCAACCCTGATTTGATCTTACCGCGTAAATAACCCCCTAATCAGCCCAGAATCACTCAATTACTTGATTATCACTCTCTGTAAATCATTCCATAACAGAATGATTACACCTTAATGCCTATTTCATACTAAATCATACCAAAAACCACATTTCTACATAAATGATGATTTAGCTCTGATTTTCGTAGAAAATCAGAGCTAAAATTAACTTGCAAGAAATGTGTCAATGGGCTAGGTAAACTCTGGAAAATCCATTTACTTGGACCCTTAAACCCATTCCTAACCCAAAATAAATCACCTCAATATAATTGGGTTAAAAACAACTAAAAGAGCCCAAGCAATGAAATGAAGTATATTTTAATGTAAATAAACCTTATTATATGTTTTATCCTAAGATTAAATCATCTCATTAATCCTAAAGTTTAGATGCACAAAGGTTTAGATTACCAAAATACGTCAATTCTACTAAATTAAATTCTTATCATGCCTTGACTCAAAATCAAATCATCTCATTAACCTTAAGTTAAGCATGTTTGGAATCTAATTTTAGTAAAATATTCGTGGGTCAAATTTGGGTGTTCACAGTGAACGGAAGCAAAATCACAATACAACAAAGGCAATAAAGGATACTAATAAGTATCTAACTCTTTTGTTAAGCCATAACCATTAATGTTATAAAATTCTTACTACAAGGGGCACTAACTCTTAATCCAAGACATAACCTCTACAGTGTATAAATACAATAAAACAATGAAGGAAAATGACTCGGCTATACCCATCGACCTACTGCCTTTACACTCATTCTCACACTTGCAAAGCAAGGGGAGATATAGGGGGTGAGTATAAAACTCAGTAAGTAAATGTGCAAACAAGCAATAACCACCCAAAGCATGCAATGCTCAACAAACGTGCTACCAATCAGTAAGGTATCCGGTCCTCCGTGATTAGGCCCATGGGTAAGCCAAGTGATGTACTCCGGGCCTACTTGCATGTCTTGGCAGCCATGCATACATGCACAACATTATCCCACAGCCCCATGTACGAAGCATAACCGAATTAGCCCACAATGTGCATATGGCTTGCTACCGAGGAACACACAGCGCCCTTCGTAGCACCACCCTTTGGCCAAGAGGATCCCACACCGCAATGACCCAACCTGTCAATAATACCAAGCGGAAATATCCTCCGCAAGGTTCCATAACCTGTCATGTGGCGCACATCATAAGTGCCCACCAATCTCACGGTACTTACAAGCCCCGCTTGCACTACCCACATGATCCATTAGCCAACGATCCACATTAATGCAAATGTATGCAAGTGCAATGCACAGCCCCTTGGGCACAACCAGCAAGCCAACCATAGGCATAACCATTAGCAAATGCACCATAGGAGCCAACAACAAGCAAACCATGCAATTGGTCCATCTGCCCAGCAAGCACACAATAGCAACTATCACAAGTACGCATCATCCACCTACCTAGCACTTTGGCACAACCATACCAATCATTCCCTCCCTTTGGAGCCCTTGGGCATCCTGGAATCATAAGTCCTTGTTACAAACATATAAATTCACATCATAAACTAATCATAGCTAGCATACCATATAAACCACAATCCAATTACACCACACTTATCTTTCCCCAATTCGGGCAGAAGTTGTCCTGCACCAACAGGAACTTCAACCCGAAATACAAAGCCTTTAAAGGAGGAACCAGCTTCGGGCCTCAGAATAAGAGTTGTAGCCCTACCTCTTATCTTTCTAGAGCCACCAAGAACACACAAATTCGAGGTCTATAGCTCCAGATATTCCTTCAACACCAAGACTGGGTCAAGCAGGAGCACTGCTACTGGACAGCTGCAGAACAGTCCAATTGCAGAGAGCATAACTCGCCCAGTTCTGCTCCAAATCCCACAAAATCAGTGCCATATGAAAGATATAGATGTTAGATATCATTTGGATTTGTTTTCACTCAATTCTAACCGGTGGTTTGGCCGAAATACTCATTTTAATGAGGAAAGGTCATTCTGCCCGAGAGCAGAACCACCCAAGCCTCTCCTCTCCTCACCTCTTCTTTTCCTCTCTTTCTCCACTCTCTTTTCTCTCCAGCCCTTGACCACGAAATTGACAGATAAGAGTGAGGGAGAGGTGCTTGCTTCATGTAACAGCCCGGGTAAAATTTTTGATTTTTACCGGGACTGTAAAAGTCTTTTTACCATGATTTACCGTTGAATTAATCTTGGGTAATTAATTCAAGGTAAATCGGGAGTTGTTTTTCGAAACCAAGAGTTTTCCCGCGCTCGTGATTTTTCCGTGGATTTTTCGGAACTAAGTTGGTATTTTTCGGGTTTCGGAATTTCTCGAAAAATCACATCGGAAAATAACTAAGGAGGTATCAGTTATTTTCTGGTCCGGACCGGACTCGCCCGTAATGCAGACGAATTTTATTATTGGTTCACATGATAAATAGTAATTTTTCCATTATAAAAGAAGGAGGCAGCCGGAGGAGGAGAAGAAGAAGAAAAAAAAAAAAAGAAAGGAGAGAAAAGGGAGAGGAAAAAGAAAAAGAGAGAAAAAGAAAAAAAGAGAGAAAAAAAAGAAAAGAAAAAGAAAAAAAGAAAAAAAGAGAAAAAGAGAGAAGAGAGGAAAAAGAAAGAGGGGAAAAAAAATAAATCAGAAAAAATGGAAAAGAAAATAGAAGAAAAGAAAAAAAAATACAGAGGAACAGTAGCCACCCCGGCCTCCCACGGTTACTGTGCACGCCGACGGGTTCTGGGCCGTGACTCGCCGCACCGCCGTCACCATCGGGCTCGCCGTGCCGACGCGACCCGAACCCAGTCGCCCCCGTCGCCCTCCGCCGCGAGACACGCCGTGACGCGCCGACGACCCGCGAGCAACCCGGCAGATCTTGCTCCCCGCGCCGCTGACGACGAAGCCGCCAGCCGTCCGCCTCCTTTCCGCCGCCCGTGGAGTCGCCCTGATGTCGCCGACTCTGCGCCAGCCCTCCCTCGCGTTGCCGTGCCGTCGACCGCCGCTACTGGGTAAAAACACGATTCTTCTGGGCGGGTCGCGGCCGGGTCGCGCCTGGGTTGGGTTGCGATCCGGATTTCCTTTTTCTTTTTTTTTTATAAAACTAATGATAATATATATATCTAAATAATTCCTGCTAATTAATTTCTGGAAAAAAAGGGGTAAATATTATTTTGGAAAATTATATGTAATATTCTGGGTTGGGATTTAGAAATATATATATACTTTGGTTCTTCAATTAAGATAATTATATTTTGTTTGTAAATTAATATTATGGTTAGATTTTTAAAAAAAATATATATATACCTTGAAAATAATTTCTGGAAAATTTATATGCATATTATTTTCCTCTGGAAAATTTTGGTTGTAGAAATTATATGTACTTTGTAAAATTAAGGGTAATTATATTTTGCATTGGAAAATATTATTACTATATATTTTTAGAAAAGATAAATACTATATAAATATTTTCTGGAAATTATAAATAGGTTATTATTTTTCTGGAAAAATTATAGAGATTAATATTTTGTAAAATCATAGTTATTTTATGAAAAATATTTTGAAAAGAGTTTTAATTAAAGTATGGTACCGAAATTATATTCGGAAATACGTACGGTAAAATATTTTCGATAAAAGATGAAAATAAAGAATATGAACCGGGATGGGATATTATGCAGTTTGGCATCATAGTATACCGATTATGTGCATTTATGTGTATATACTGTTTTGTTGGATAGGTTTGGATATCGGGTAGTTTCCCGAGGAGCCGGCGTCGGACCGGTTATTGTTTCCGAAGTTGAGTAATCGGCCAAGGTGAGGATGGATTTCCTTCAATATGTGCCTGTATTACTCGGTTATCATGTTTGTTGATTGTTGCACTCTTGTTTGTCACATTTGTTGTGATTATGGTCGGGATGTTTATCCCATGTTGGTTTTTGGGATGTTTATCCCCGTGTTGATTTTCTGTGTCTTTTGGAATAAGTATAATGGATTAAATAATAAATTATGACAAGGATGTCGATCCTTGGTATTTTGGATGGGATGTCTATCCCGGTATTTTGTTTAGGGATGTCGATCCCTGTGATTTGATTTTAATGATGGTAATATAATTGTCACGTGGTAAGTAGTGGTACGACCGGATGGTTTGAGACTGTTTTGTGGTGGCCATGATCTGGGTTACTTGTGATGGGCATGTTGATGCCGGTTTGATTGGGATGTTGATCCCTGAGTTTGATATTGGGATGTTGATCCCGGGTTCTTTTTGATCTGGCACCAGAAACAGGTTGATAACCTGGTACGACCCTAGCTTATCCGTGACGGGGCCCGGAAAAGATAAAATTGGGAATTGGTTTTGTTTGAGTCTTTTTGGTCTTGGACCGGTTTTGGATCCAGTCTTTCTGTTTGGTATGTATTTGGCGGTTTTTGCCTGTTTTTGGACTTGAGTATTTATAGTGTTCATATTGATTGTCTTTCCTTCGTGGGTGAGCACTTCGGACTCACCCCTCACCTGCGGGCTTTCATCCCGTAGGATGAGTTATTTGTGGTACAGGTTTGGTGCATTCCAGACAGGCTGCGGCGTTATCCCTTGGACAGGGCTCGGATCCATAGTTTGCATCTATGCATACAGTGTTTATGTGAGTTTTATAAGTCTTCCGCTGTGCAATGTTTTTGCTATTATTGGGCCATTGGGCCGGTTTTGTTATTTATGATGTTTCCTGTTTTGGGCTGTTGAGCCCGGGTTTCAGTTGTATACACTGTATGCTTGGGCTGATTTTGGTTGGGTTGTCACAGTTCCGACACGTGTTTACTGTGTACGGTAAATACGGGTCGGGGCGTTTCACTTCACCTCTTAAGGCCTGCCCAAGTAGGTGAGTCATCAGCCCACTTGCCGCTTCTTCCTCTTCAGGTGCCACATGCACCAAAATGCCACCTCGTGCTTATCCATGGCCAATTGGCCCGTGCCACACAAGATGCTAGCTTGTACACCCAAAGCCACCAGCACCTTATTCCCGAGCCACTTGGGTAACTCTGATTGGTCGGTTTAGCCAATCACGAGTTTATACATTATCGGGTCCAATTGTGCACAGCCAACGGGTATCTTATTTGGGCAATTATGCCTCCAATGCACTAATTGCACCTAATCAATATATTACCAACATAATCCAACCTTTATCAACCGATTATATAGGTCGAGTACTCGGTAACCCTAAACAGGCCATCCGTGCCATCGGGTTACAACAAACCCATTTGTGCACACTAGGCCAAACCAATGTACACCATTATCCTTAATCCGACACTAGCACATGTTACTGAGCCCAAACCAATACTAACTTGTACATCACGAATATTAACGTTACCTAGAAACTCCCGAATACACGATTCAATTAACATGAATGTCCCCCAAGGACAAGTAACACCCGACTATCGTCATATGAGTGTCCCTCTAGGCACCTGGGTGTACTTGAGGTATCACAACTTCATATAAAAAGAGGTGAAGAATACAAAGTAAAAAAAAAATAAGTAAATAAGTAGGAAATTATGTATAAAATATAATTATAAAGCGCCCCGACCCGCATTTACCGTAACACAGTAAACACGTGCCGAAACTATTCTTATTGATAGAACAGACAGTACATCGTAGTCAAAATACTACACAGTAATTCCAAATACATTATAAACAACATCCGTCTCCCGTACACGGGGACCATTATTCCAACCAAACACAGTGCACAACTGTAGCAGCAGATAGTATCAGTAATATACATATCACAGGTGGATAGCAGCACAGCAACATATATCACACAGCAGCGGAAATGTAGTACAGCATCATATGCAATAGAATAGCAGCGGAAGACTTTATGCACATGCAACGGAGGTATGGATCCGGAGTCAGGTGGAGAAGAAAACAGCAGCCATCGAACGTCGTACCTGAACTACGGAAACAACTTAACCTACGGGATGAAACCCCGCAGGCGAGGGGTGAGTCCGAAGTGCTCACCGTCGAAGGATAAACAGTGATATGCAAGCAACCGTAATACTTGAAAACAATCACAGACAAGCAATAACATATCTCAACAACTGAGCCAAGACCAAAAGAATGCTTAATTATTATTACCAATTTTATCTTCCGGGCCCCCGTCACTGGACGAGCTAGGGTCGTACCTGGTTATCAATTAATTCTGGATGCTAGGTCAAAAACCAATCCACATCTCAAAACCTGGATATTTGGTATATCCAAACCACTGGGTATTCGGTATACCCCAACCTCAGGCGACGTCATGCCAACCAGATATTCGGCATATCTGAGCCACTGCGGATATTCGGCATATCCGAGCCACTGGGTATTTGGTATACCCTAACCACAGGCAAAAAGCCAAACGGATATTCGGCATATCCGAGCCACTGGGTATTCGGTATACCCCAACCATAGGCATGACGGGCCAAGCAAACCAAGTAAACGACCATAGCATCCCAAAATTAATTTTCAAACCATCGGGTCGTACCACTACTTTCCACATGACAATTATATCAACATCTCAAATCAATTCCAATTCAAATTCCAATTTCTTTTCCTCAATTTCCACAGTCAATAGTTCAACATCAATCTCAGCATAATATCCACAGAATCAAAATCACAGCTCAAGGCAATAGTAATATCCACAGCAGTCTATCAGCCAACAATCAACAATTCAGCAGTTCGATCGAACAACAAAGCACACAAAGTATTACAGGCAGCATAACAAGGGTTATCCATCCTCACCTTAGCCGATAATCAATTATGGAATTGTCCAGCAGATTCCAAGTCCGGTTCCTCAGCAAATTGCTCGTTATCAACTCCTATATCAATCAAATAATATGCACACATAAGATGGTATGCAAATGCCATACTAATACTGTGTACCGGAAATTAAATATAAACTCGGCTCGGTTACTTCCCCGGATTAATTTCCATTATCATCATCATTCACCATTTACTTCAAGTGCCCAAAATACCATACTACACTTTTACCTATACCCGGACATTATTCCGGTATTCTATCGCCTTGATAATACCCTTTCCAAAATTATTCCATAAGTATGTACTTTCCAAAATACTATTATTTTTTTTATAAGTTATTATTTTCCATACTTATGTTCCCAAAATTATTTTCCATATACCATATAATATTTTTTTAAATTAAATTTCCTCTTCATTATTTTTTCCAGATTTAATTCTCTCTTTTCTTTTCTCTTTTTTTTTTATATTATTGGACTGGACCAGGGAATAGTACCAGCCCAACAGACCCAGGAGCCAGGCCCAGCTGCCAGCCCAGGCGTGTCAGCCCAGACCACGAGCCCAAGGCCCAGGTCACGGCCCACAGACCCAAACCACATCCGGCCCGCGACTCAGCCCTCATAGCCCCGGGTCAACCCGACCCGTGTCCCTTATCCGGGTTGCTTCTTCAACCCCAACTCACCTTGCAGGCGGTGGCGCGACGAACGGCGACGGCAGAGGCGACGCGGGAAACGCGACCGGAGCGAGGTGGACACGGCACAGGTGCGATGGAGGAGGAGCGAGGCGGCGCGAGCGAGGAAGGCCGGCAGCGGAGCGAACCTCTAGTCGGGTTCGTCTCGTCTCGGCAGCGGTGGTAGGCTGCAAGGAGGGTGGCCGGCGAGAGGAGAGGAAAAGAGAGGGAGGAGATGGCGGCTTGAGGTGGTGTAGTGGTGGCGGTCGGTGGTTCACGGCCACGAGGAAGAAAAGGTGAAAGGGAGGAGGAGAAGTTGCCAAAACGGCAACACTTTGGCTAGTTTTCTTCTTCTTTTTTTCCCCTCTTTTTATTATTTTTTTAATTTTTCTTTAATAGGTTTGAGTAGAGGAAGGGTACTGGGTTGGGTTTTTGCAAAAACAAAGAAGGAAGAAGCTGAGTTTTGAAGGTTGCTGGGAAGCTGGGTGTGTGTATGGTGAGGCAGAAGAACATGGTTAAATAGGCTTGCAAAACACTGGTAAGTCACAGACTACACAGGAAAAGGCGGCTGAATAATTGAACTTCAATTATGCAGTTACTATGCTGCATGTGAAGTGTGACCCACTTGGACCAGAAAATATCCGGTATACCCACTTATCTTATTTCTGGCCCGATAATTCGGGGATAAACCCAGCTTTTCCTAAGATTCCCGGACCCGGAAGAATTCCAACTTTGGTCCGTAAAATCCGCAGAAAAATCCTGAACGTGGGACTATGCTCGGTTTCGGAATCCAATGCTCGATTTACCATAATTTAATTACCCATGATTAAAATCAACGGTAAATTACTGTAATTTAACTTAAACAGTCGCGGTAAAAATGAAATTTTTACCTGGGCTGTTACAAATTGTTTTAAAGAAATCATAAGCATATTAAAAGAAACTTAGTAGAATATTAGTAGACACATACAAGCTCTTATAACTAGAAATAAGTATAATAATAAATTAATTTTGTACCATTATATAATGATATTTCAAATTAAAAATGTATTTTACTATCTTAATGATTATAAATAAATAAAATATATGTATAAAAATTAAAGAAACAAATAATTAACAGAAATTTGTAAAACATTATCCCGTAAAACATGAAAAAATTGAAGTATATGAATTCTGTATAAGAGAAGGATAAAGTTTAGAAACTAAAGTAGCAAATGCAAATAAATATGAGAAAAAACTTATCAAAAAAATATAAATGAATTTAAGATTTATATAAAAAATAAGTTATAGAACAATAAGTAAATGTACAAATATTCGCATTTAATGACAAGTAGTTATTAGTAATATTAGTATTCTTATTCAATAAAAAATAGTTTACATTATGTATAACACTAGGAATTTAGTTAAAAATAAAAATGTAACAGCCCGGGTAATATTTTGGATTTTTACCGGACTGTAAAAGTCTATTTACCGTGATTTACTGTTGAATTAATCTTGGGTAATTAATTCAAGGTAAATCGGGAGTCATTTTTCGAAACCGAGGGTCTTCCCGCGCTCGTGATTTTCCCGTGAATTTTTCGAACCTAAGTTGGTATTTTTCGGGTTTCGGAATTTCTCGGAAAATCACACCGGAAAATAACTAAGGAGGTATCTGTTATTTTCTGGTCCGGATCGGATTCGCCCGTAATGCAGACGAATTACATTATTTGTAATTCACATGCCAAATAGTAAAATTCAGTTTATAAAGGAAGCAGGAGAAGGGAAGGAGCCGGGAGAGAAAGGAGAAGAAAAAAAGAAGGGAGAGAAAAAAAAAGAGAGAAAAAGGAGAGAAAAGAAAAAAAGAAAAGAGAGAAAAAAGAGAGAAAAGAAAAAAAGAAAAAGAAAAAGAGAAAAATCAGGAAAAAATCAGAAAAAAGGATGGACCAATCAGAAAATAGAAAAAAGAAAAGAAAATGAGAGAAAAGAAAAGAAAAATAGAAAAAAATAGAAACAGAGAAAGAAGAAAAGAAAATATGAAAAAAAGAAAGAAAATATGAAAAAAAAGAAGAAAATGGGTTTTGCACAGTCCGTCACCATTTCTTCCTCGTTACTGTGCTTGCCGGAGCAAACCCCGCCGCCTCTCGATGCACCACCACCGCCAGCCGAGTCGCCGTCCCGTCGCCTATCGACCGCCGTCGCCTCCGTGACGTTCCGCCGCCTGACGCGCGCCGTGGAGCTGCTGATCCGTCGAGGACCCGTCGGATCTGCCTCTCCGCGTCGCTGCATCTACTCCAGCGCCGCCGCGCCCTGTTACCCGGCCTCCATCGCGTCGCCTACATCCACCGCAGCTTCAGTTGTGCTCGCTCGCCCTTCCTCGCGCCTGCCGTCGCGCCGCCAGCGTCGAACCCGGAGGTAAGACCCGACTCTTGGCAAGGATCCGTTTCGTGAGAACGGGTCGCGGGTTGTGGATTGATGGGCTTGGGTATAGTAACGGGCTGGGTTGTTTGGGTTGTGGAACTGGGCTTGCAGTCTTGGCCGGGCCCTTGTACTTGGGCTTGGTCATGGGCTGCATAGTTCAGCCCAGCCTGATTAATTAAAAAAACTATATATATATATATATATATAAACATATTCTGGTATTTATTTTTGGAAACAAATTATATAGTTATTTTGAGTAAATTACTGTCAATTTAAATCTTGTATTTTTGTTAAAAGATAAATATATTTACTTGTATAAATAATTAAGTTTTGTTTTGGAAACTATTATTAAATTGGAAAAAAAATATATATGTAACTTGAAATTAATTTCTAGAAATTTATATGTATATTATTTTGGCTGGAAAATTATTATTTTGGTATATGTATATAAATATGTATTTTGTAAATTAAAAGTAATTATATTTTGTGTAACGACCCGGGTAAAATTTTTGTAAAATTTTACCGAGTCGTTTGACTTTTACGGTGGATAATAAAGTTTTATTGCTGTTAAACAAGAATCATCCGAGAGTTTTACCGGGGATAATCGAACTTCGAAACCGATCCTCGGTAATACGGACGCTCTAAAGTATTCTCTATCGACAACCGAGCCTCGGAAATTAATTCCAAGAATTATCTCGGGTTGCCGGGAATTTTATACAGCTATCCGAATCTCGGTTTGCAATTCCGAGACTTGGACAACGCTCAGAAGAATTAATCGAATTTTCCGAGCCCAAGTCGTATTTTCGGAACCGGGACGAATTTCGGAAAGACTAAAATGCCCCTGTAATATTAATGGACCAAAAGAGGAACGAGAGGGCAATCTGGTCCATTCTCGGGCTAATAATTTTTCCGACATCGGGGCCGCGATATTTCTCTTCCTAGGCCATCCCTCCTTGCCTTTTTTCTTCTTTTTCCTCTTTTCCCATTTTCCTTTCTTTTCTTATTTTCTCATTCATTTTTCTTTTCTTCTTCCCCACTATTTTTTTCTTTTCTTCCTTTCTCTTTCCCTGATATTTTCTTTCTCTTCCAGATTTTTTTTTTCCCCTCTTCCCGATTCTTCCCTTCTCCTTCCCTGTGCTTGATTTTTCTTTCCTTTTCCTCTCAGATTTTTCTTTCTTCTCTTGTCCTCTACCTCCCTTCTTCTCCTTAAACCCTTCCCCTTGTTGACTGCACCGACACCACACCTCAACCTTCCTCCTTCTTCCTCCTTCCTCCACTGCCCCTGTCACCAAATCGCCGCCGCCGTCACAACCATTCCTCCTCTCCTTTCCCGCGCCGACCGACCCGATACCATCTCTCCCCTGCCGCCTTCTCTCTCCGCCTTCACCTCCTACCACCCGAAGCCGCCGCGGTAAGTTCCATCGCCGCCCCCCCCTTCGCTGCAACCACCACCGCCGCGTCTCCATCCCCACGTGAAGCCGACCGAATCAACTCCCTCCTGCTGCCGCCGTCCTCCTCGCACCGCCACAGTGCCTCGCGACCGTCGCCTCACCACCCCTCTTCGCCTCTGTTCCTCTTCCCCTCACGCGCCGTGGACCCCTGCTCTCCTCCCTTGGACTGCCGCCGGCGAAGCCAAGACTAGGTGAGTCTCCGGCCGCGCCCCCTCTTTCTCCTCTTCGCTTCCTTTTCTTCTGATTTCTCTGGGGATTGTTGTAAATTGGATTTCAATTAATTGAACGGCCTGAGACAATTTAAGCTAGGATTAAACTGTGTGTTTGTGGGATTTGTGGCAGTGGTGAATGATGATGCCGTTGTTGTTGACGTGGTGGTACGGAATGGGTGTTTTGAGGGCTGAAGAATAGTAACAGGAGGGCGGATTGGTCTGCTGTGAACAGTAACAGAGGACGTTTGGTTGCCGTGTGGGATGCGTGAACAGTGCTTGGCCGGAATCCGGCGAGGTTCCGGCAGCCTCGGGATTTCTCCGGCGAGTCCCGGGAATTTTACGACGAACCGGGAATGGACTGTTGGGTAAAACCCGAGCCTTGGACTCTTATGCATCTAACGGACCATGGACATAATAACAAACCCGAGCCACGTTAACAAACTCGAACAATATTAAACGGACCCCGACATTAAAACGACAATTAATGAAACGGCTAATTAATAATAATAACCTATGATTTTAATAATTTAACTTATGCTTTATTTAATTATTTATTCAATTTATGCCTTATTTATTTAATTTATGCTTCTTATTTATTTAATTTTATTTATGTTTTTATTCTATAATAAATTGAGTTATAAATTTGGTTTATGGTTATATATGAATCATCTAGTATAAATATATAAATATGACTATATATGAATTATCTTATATACAAGTAATCATACGAATATATATGTATATTTTGTATTTTAATGTTTATATTAGTATTTATCTTTTCTTATCAACAAAGGGCTAAAGAGTCGGGATATCGGCTTGAATGCTCGATTGTAGTTTAATTTAAAAATTAATTTTGAATAGTATGACGGTTAAGGTTATATAACCGATTCATTTCCAAGTAATTGGAAAGATTGATTTCATAAGAAAATTAAGGAAATAATAAAAATGGATACGGAGTAAGACAAGTCGTCTAATAAATACTAAAACCGGCATCATGCATGATCATTATTGTTTGTGCATCATAAGTGATTGTGGATGTTATTAATATAGGGATATCGAGGCTTAACCAGATATCGGCTTCTATGGAGTATCAGGGGAGGATATAAACTTATAAACTTCGGTATGCTGCCCGTGGTACCCCGAATGTTGATTGATCATTTTTCTTATATGTTATCTTGTTGTGCCTGTCATGTTATTGCTGGCTGCTATTGTGATTATTGTTATGTGATTGATGACTACTGTGGTTGATTAATGAAGCTTGTGATGTTGATGTGAATATTGTGATGTGAGATATTTGAGTTATTAGTGACAGTGACCCGATATCGTATCATAGTGATTGGTTTCCCAGAGGAGCTGTGAGGCTGAGAGCCTGCTCGGGAACGTGATAACGATGAGTTATTGTTGGACAGTGGAATAAGAAATAATAATAAACGGTGGTAATAACATCTAGACATCTAGGTTGTCACGTGACAGGTATTGGTACGGCCAGATGGTAGTCGCCCTGTGATTTGTGATATGATAGGGAGGACTGCATGGACTCCCGGCTGAGGACTGCGGGACTCAGTTGATTTGTTATAGGAAGGACTGCGGGACTTCCGCCGAGGACTGCGGGACTCGGTTATTTGTGATATGTTTTGTGATATTTATGGATTAACGGGGAGTACCCTGGGGTTAGCTAACCTGGCTACCAGGCACGGCCAATACTTATTACGTGACAGGGCCCTAATAATAAAAATTGGTAAGTCTATTGTCATATGTCGGTGAGTTTATGAGATTAACTTTACCATGAGAAGTCTGACGTATAGTTAGTTCAGGTGAGTTGATACCGATATTATGTTTGTGCTTGCTGTCTTCTATTGTGTTCTGTGTTGGCTTGGGTGTATTTGCGGTTGTATGTATACTGTTGTTTATTTGTTTATCGGTGAGACAGTGGTTGGTCTCACCCCTCACACAGTTCCTGCAGGTTAGGTTTGCATACCGGCGGCTGTGGCGTCACCTCGGACAAGACTCGGATCCAATAGCATGCATTGTGCCTTGCATATAAAATGTTACTGAATATCTAGAAATGCTTCCGCTGTGCAAATGTTGTTGTCCCCACAAGGTGACGTAATTGTGATTTTGATTGTCTATTTATCTTTTTATTGATATGTGTTCTTGCTTTTATGATATGCTGGCCACGTGGTGGAACTGTTTGCTGTAATTACTGTTAGTCAGGTGAATTTAGGTTAGGGTGTTTCATTTTGGTAGCGGAGCCAGGTTGTAGGTCCTTGGGCGATTGTTTTGCTTGTTTGATGTGCATAGCTCGCTCCATATGTTTACCATTATGCATTTATATCATTTAGTTAGTGCATTACGGATCCGGTCAAGGGACGCCAGCTGTCGGAGAACAATCATACATGAGGTAAATGATGCCATTAATTAGTGAAAATGTAAATATTACTAATATTGCTAAAATTTTGAGTACAAACAGAAATATTACATGGATATTTTATAATATATTAAAAGGGAAATATTACATTGATTCTTGATATTTTATAAAAATAAAAATACAATAACGGTTCGCAACGACGTTGACACGGAAGCTGTTTGCGTCGCTGTTGACGTTGACCGTGACCCTATCGCTCCAAGAGAACCACATGCCGCCTCTGTCGCGCTGGCCAGGAATCTCGAACCGGTTAGCTTGAGGGAATCGGAGTGGAATCAGACCGTGATCATCGGTTGCCACTGCGTCTCCGTCAGAAGAACCATGTTGGGCTTGTACTGGTTCTTCAAGTCCCTCAAAGTACGAGAGAACTCCTGTGCACGTCTTGCCACTCCTCTGCAGTTCCACACCAGTAGCCGTACCTTTGGCCAGGTTGGAGGTAGCCGAGTCATTCTGGGTATGCTCTGGGCTGTCATTGCGAGCTGGTAGTAAGCGCCTTGCTCCACAGTTTGGCAAGTGGACTCGAGGTTGAACTCTTGAAGCCTATTCGAGATGAAGAACATCACGGAGTTGGCTGATCCGTAGTAAGATGTCCTCAGAGTGCCGCGATCCTCTAGGAAGAACACCTCTTCCATTGGAGTGACGAAGAACCGCGATGAGTAGAGCTCGTCGACAAAGACCAGTCGGGGCATTCTACCGAGCTCGTTCGGTAGTTCTTCAGCACGCTCATTGACCATGCTGTACGCCAAACGGTTTCTCCTGCTGAGATTCGCACCTTCGACGAAGAAGACTGAAGATGGAGCAGACATCGTGAATGGAACGTGTGGGATTTTGTTTTTGGAACGTTGCGGTTTTGTTTTTCTGAGAGTTTTGTTGCTTTAATGCTTTTGGTGATTTACCCCTCACCGCTCCTTCTTTTATACACTTATGGGGAGCGTGTTTATTGTTTTTGATCTTTAAGATTTTGCTTTTTGAAGATTTACCGTTGCTTGCATTTATTGCTTTACGCGTTTTCGGACCCATGCCAGAGTTTTTCAGCCTTTTCTATCTCTTGATTTTATTTCGCTCTGGCTACCTTGTCTTATCTTTCTACGGTCTTGTTATCTTTTCTTGCATCTTTTATCACTTACATTCGTAACCGTTGAGGCCAGATGGATGGGACCACACCTCGAGTAGAACGCATGTGCGACAAGTTTACAGCTGTTCGGACATCGTGGTGAGATACGAGACGAGACAGACATTTTGGCTCATGCGGAATTTTGAACAAGTGGGTAACGTGTCCTTCGAGAGACACAGGACGCACCCGTGATCATCGCCCTGCCGGCTAACGGGTATCTTTTTCACGAGGTTAACAAACGTCATCGTTAGTTGTACGTGACACATTTCTCGGGATCGGGGATGTCTACGATCGATTTAGAACGCCGATCATGAAATATTTTTGTTTTAACTTCTTTATATTTTGGTCTTGTTAAATGAGATTTAATTTTAGTTTATTTATATTTGATTTTATATTCATATTGTTGATTTTGTTTTGCTTGAAATGTTTTTAACCTTCTGTAAGCACGAGTTTACATAATTTAACAAGAATTTTGATTTAAAAAGGAAATTTATTAATTTCATAATAAGATTTTACAACAGAAGAGAAGTACTCTCTATGGAGTTACTTGCTTCTCTAGATCTTTTACAATCTTCTTGGCATTTTCCATGTGAGGAAAGAGCTCCATGCACGCCAGTTCTATCTGTGCTACCGCCGAGCTGATCTTCTTCAGCGAGAAGTTCAGTTGTGTCAACTTCTGTTGCGGTGTGCTGCTCTCAGCTACCGCCTTGCCCTTGCGATCTTCAGCCTTCTTGCCGGCACGCTTCTTCCGTCGTTTTGGGGAAACGACCATGTGCTCTTCCAGGCCGATGATGTTCGTCTTGAAGCGCTTCTTCGGAGGTTCCTCTTCATCGGAGCTTGTTTGGAAAGCTCTGCCGCCGATGTAGCTATTGTCCTCCGAGTCTGAGGTCGTTCTTGTTCTCAGTGGGGAATCCATGGCTGTGTGTGTGAGTTGCCAGCCATGAGGTTTGGTTTTTTATAGAGGATGAGATGTCGCGTAAAGGAATAAGCGACATATCACGTTGGGACATCTGGCAGAGTGTGCCAGAAGCTTATCGTGGTAGGACCCATGGATAAGCGGGAATTTCGGGGACGAAATTCTTTTAAGGAGGGTAAACTGTAACGACCCGGGTAAAATTTTTGTAAAATTTTACCGAGTTGTTTGACTTTTACGGTGGATAATAAAGTTTTACTGCTGTTAAACAAGAATCATCCGAGAGTTTTACCGGGGATAATCGAACTTCGAAACCGATCCTCGGTAATACGGACGCTCTAAAGTATTCTCTATCGACAACCGAGCCTCGGAAATTAATTCCAAGAATTATCTCGGGTTGCCGGGAATTTTATACAGCTATCCGAATCTCGGTTTGCAATTCCGAGACTTGGACAACGCTCAGGAGAATTAATCGAATTTTCCGAGCCCAAGTCGTATTTTCGGAACCGGGACGAATTTCGGAAAGACGAAAATGCCCCTGTAATATTAATGGACCAAAAGAGGAACGAGAGGGCAATCTGGTCCATTCTCGGGCTAATAATTTTTCCGACATCGGGGCCGCGATATTTCTCTTCCTGGGCCATCCCTCCTTGCCTTTTTTCTTCTTTTTCCTCTTTTCCCATTTTCCTTTCTTTTCTTATTTTCTCATTCATTTTTATTTTCTTCTTCCCCACTATTTTTTTTCTTTTCTTCCTTTCTCTTTCCCTGATATTTTCTTTCTCTTCCAGATTTTTTTTTTCCCCCTCTTCCCGATTCTTCCCTTCTCCTTCCCTGTGCTTGATTTTTCTTTCCTTTTCCTCTCAGATTTTTCTTTCTTCTCTTGTCCTCTACCTCCCTTCTTCTCCTTAAACCCTTCCCCTTGTTGCCTGCACCGACACCACACCTCAACCTTCCTCCTTCTTCCTCCTTCCTCCACTGCCCCTGTCACCAAATTGCCGCCGCCGTCACAACTATTCCTCCTCTCCTTTCCTGCGCCGACCGACCCGATACCATCTCTCCCCTGCCGCCTTCTCTCTCCGCCTTCACCTCCTACCACCCGACGCCGCCGCGGTAAGTTCCATCGCCGCCCCCCCTTCGCTGCAACCACCACCGCCGCGTCTCCATCCCCACGTGAAGCCGACCGAATCAACTCCCTCCTGCTGCCGCCGTCCTCCTCGCACCGCCACAGTGCCTCGCGACCGTCGCCTCACCACCCCTCTTCGCCTCTGTTCCTCTTCCCCTCACGCGCCGTGGACCCCTGCTCTCCTCCCTTGGACTGCCGCCGGCGAAGCCAAGACTAGGTGAGTCTCCGGCCGCGCCCCCTCTTTCTCCTCTTCGCTTCCTTTTCTTCTGATTTCTCTGGGGATTGTTGTAAATTGGATTTCAATTAATTGAACGACCTGAGACAATTTAAGCTAGGATTAAACTGTGTGTTTGTGGGATTTGTGGCAGTGGTGAATGATGATGCCGTTGTTGTTGACGTGGTGGTACGGAATGGGTGTTTTGAGGGCTGAAGAATAGTAACAGGAGGGCGGATTGGTCTGCTGTGAACAGTAACAGAGGACGTTTGGTTGCCGTGTGGGATGCGTGAACAGTGCTTGGCCGNCCTGAGACAATTTAAGCTAGGATTAAACTGTGTGTTTGTGGGATTTGTGGCAGTGGTGAATGATGATGCCGTTGTTGTTGACGTGGTGGTACGGAATGGGTGTTTTGAGGGCTGAAGAATAGTAACAGGAGGGCGGATTGGTCTGCTGTGAACAGTAACAGAGGACGTTTGGTTGCCGTGTGGGATGCGTGAACAGTGCTTGGCCGGAATCCGGCGAGGTTCCGGCAGCCTCGGGATTTCTCCGGCGAGTCCCGGGAATTTTACGACGAACCGGGAATGGACTGTTGGGTAAAACCCGAGCCTTGGACTCTTATGCATCTAACGGACCATGGACATAATAACAAACCCGAGCCACGTTAACAAACTCGAACAATATTAAACGGACCCCGACATTAAAACGACAATTAATGAAACGGCTAATTAATAATAATAACCTATGATTTTAATAATTTAACTTATGCTTTATTTAATTATTTATTCAATTTATGCCTTATTTATTTAATTTATGCTTCTTATTTATTTAATTTTATTTATGTTTTTATTCTATAATAAATTGAGTTATAAATTTGGTTTATGGTTATATATGAATCATCTAGTATAAATATATAAATATGACTATATATGAATTATCTTATATACAAGTAATCATACGAATATATATGTATATTTTGTATTTTAATGTTTATATTAGTATTTATCTTTTCTTATCAACAAAGGGCTAAAGAGTCGGGATATCGGCTTGAATGCTCGATTGTAGTTTAATTTAAAAATTAATTTTGAATAGTATGACGGTTAAGGTTATATAACCGATTCATTTCCAAGTAATTGGAAAGATTGATTTCATAAGAAAATTAAGGAAATAATAAAAATGGATACGGAGTAAGACAAGTCGTCTAATAAATACTAAAACCGGCATCATGCATGATCATTATTGTTTGTGCATCATAAGTGATTGTGGATGTTATTAATATAGGGATATCGAGGCTTAACCAGATATCGGCTTCTATGGAGTATCAGGGGAGGATATAAACTTATAAACTTCGGTATGCTGCCCGTGGTACCCCGAATGTTGATTGATCATTTTTCTTATATGTTATCTTGTTGTGCCTGTCATGTTATTGCTGGCTGCTATTGTGATTATTGTTATGTGATTGATGACTACTGTGGTTGATTAATGAAGCTTGTGATGTTGATGTGAATATTGTGATGTGAGATATTTGAGTTATTAGTGACAGTGACCCGATATCGTATCATAGTGATTGGTTTCCCAGAGGAGCTGTGAGGCTGAGAGCCTGCTCGGGAACGTGATAACGATGAGTTATTGTTGGACAGTGGAATAAGAAATAATAATAAACGGTGGTAATAACATCTAGACATCTAGGTTGTCACGTGACAGGTATTGGTACGGCCAGATGGTAGTCGCCCTGTGATTTGTGATATGATAGGGAGGACTGCGTGGACTCCCGGCTGAGGACTGCGGGACTCAGTTAATTTGTTATAGGAAGGACTGCGGGACTTCCGCCGAGGACTGCGGGACTCGGTTATTTGTGATATGTTTTGTGATATTTATGGATTAACGGGGAGTACCCTGGGGTTAGCTAACCTGGCTACCAGGCACGGCCAATACTTATTATGTGACAGGGCCCTAATAATAAAAATTGGTAAGTCTATTGTCATATGTCGGTGAGTTTATGAGATTAACTTTACCATGAGAAGTCTGACGTATAGTTAGTTCAGGTGAGTTGATACCGATATTATGTTTGTGCTTGCTGTCTTCTATTGTGTTCTGTGTTGGCTTGGGTGTATTTGCGGTTGTATGTATACTGTTTTTTATTTGTTTATCGGTGAGACAGTGGTTGGTCTCACCCCTCACACAGTTCCTGCAGGTTAGGTTTGCATACCGGCGGCTGTGGCGTCACCTCGGACAAGACTCGGATCCAATAGCATGCATTGTGCCTTGCATATAAAATGTTACTGAATATCTAGAAATGCTTCCGCTGTGCAAATGTTGTTGTCCCCACAAGGTGACGTAATTGTGATTTTGATTGTCTATTTATCTTTTTATTGATATGTGTTCTTGCTTTTATGATATGCTGGCCACGTGGTGGAACTGTTTGCTGTAATTACTGTTAGTCAGGTGAATTTAGGTTAGGGTGTTTCATTTTGTGTTGGAAAATTATTTAGAAAAAGATAAATACTATAAATATTTTCTAGAAATTATAAATAGCTTATTACTTTTTTTGGAAAATTATAGTAATTATTATTTTGGATAATTGTAGTTATTTTATGGAATTATTTTGAAAAGAATTTTAATTAAAGCATAATACCAAAATTATATTCGGATATACGTTCGGTTAATTATTTTCGGTAAATGATAGTAATAAAAGATATGTAATCGGGATGGGTTTATTTCGTAAAATCGGCATCATGACATACTCTTATGTGCATTTATGTGTATGTATGATTTTGTTGTATAGGTTTTTGGATATCGGGCAGTTTCCCGAGGAGCCGGCGTCGGACCGGTCATAGTTTCCGAAGTTGAGTAATCGGCCAAGGTGAGGATGGATTTCCTTCAATATGTGCCTTATTACTCGGCATATTGTGTTTTGTTGCTTGTTGCATTGTTGAGTATTATGTGGTTGGTTTCGGGATGTTTATCCCGGTGCTTATTTGGTATTTTTGGGATGTTTATCCCGTGTTGATTTTCTGTGTTTTCTTTTGGATTAAGTATAAAGGATTACTTAATGAATTGTGATGAGGATGTCGATCCCCGATATTTTGGTTAGGGATGTCGATCCCTGAGTTTGGTTTTTAATGATGATATAATTGTCACGTGGTAAGTAGAGGTACGACCGAATGGTTAGAGACTGTTTTGTGGTGGCCATGATCTGGGTTCGTGTGATAAGCATGTCTATGCTTGGGAAGTCTATCCCGGTTTGTTATTTTTGGGATGTCTATCCCTGGGTTCTTTTTGATCTGGCACCAGGAACAGGTTGATAACCTGGTACGACCCTAGCTTACCAGTGACGGGGCCCGGAAAGATAAAAATTGGATAATTGATTTTATTTGAGTCTTTTTGGTCTTGGACCGATTTTGGGTCGGGTCTTTTGGTTGGTTGACCTTGAGTAATTTTTAGTGTCCATATTGATCGTCTTTCCATTGTCGTGAGCACTTCGGACTCACCCCTCACCTGCGGGCTTTCATCCCGTAGGATGAGTTGTTTGTTGTACAGGCTTGGTGCATTCCAGACAGGCTGCTGCGTTATCCCTTGGACGGGATTGGATCCATAGGTTGCATCTATTACGCATACAGTGTTAGTGAGTCTTTAAGTCTTCCGCTGTGCATGTTTTTATTATTATTGGGCCATTGGGCCGGACGAGTTTCTATTGTTGATTTTACTTTGGGTTGTTGAGCCCGTGTTCTTGTTGTATACACTGTATGCTGGTTTCATTTTGGGTTGGGTTGTCACAGTTCCGGCACGTGTTTACTGTGTACGGTAAATACGGGTCAGGGCGCTTCATTTTGGTAGCGGAGCGGGCGTTAGGTCTTGTTGGGCAGTTTTGTGTGTTTGTGTCCTTGTTTGCATAGTTCGCTCCATTTGTTATTTATTTTATATCATTTTAGTTAGTGCATTATGGATCCAGTCAAGGGACGCCAGCTGTCGCAAAGCATACACATATGAGGTAATGATGCCATAATTTATGCGAAAATACAAATATTATTGATAGTATTGATAATTTCATACAAGGGGAAATATTACATGGATTTTTGATATTTTATAAAAGAAAATACATTTAATGGTTTGGGACGACGTTGACACGGAAACTGTTTGGGTCGTTGTTGATGTTGACCGTGACTCTGTCGCTCCACGAGAACCACATGCCGCCTCTGTCTCTCTGGCCAGGAATCTCGAACCGGTTAGCTTGAGGGAATCGGAGTGGAATCAGACCGTGATCGTCTCGTGGTTGCCACTGCGTCTCCGTCAGAAGAACCATGTTCGGCTTGTACTGGTTCTTTAGATCCCTCAGAGTGCACGAAAACTCCTGTGCACGCCTTGCAACTCCTCTGCAGTTCCACACCAGCAGTCGTACCTTTGGCCAGGTTGGAGGTAGCTGAGTCATTCTGGGTATGCTCTGGGCTGTCATTGAGAGCTGGTAGTAAGCGCCTTGCTCCACAGTCTGGCAAGTGGACTCCAGGTTGAACTCTTGAAGCCTATCCGAGATGAAGAACATCACGGAGTTTGCTGAGCCGTAGTAGGAAGTCCTCAGTGCCCCATGGTCCTCTAGGAAGAACACCTCTTCCATTGGAGTGACGAAGAACCGCGATGAGTGGAGTTCGTCGACGAAGACCAGTCGGGGCATTCTGCCGAGCTCGTTCGGTAGCTCTCCAGCACGTTCGTTGACCATGCTGTACGCCAGACGGTTTCTCCTGCCAAGGTTGGCACCTTCGACGAAGAAGACAGATGAGGCAGCAGGCATCGTGTTCTGAAAGCGAGTATTTTGTTTTTTCTGAGCGTTTGGGTTTGTTTTGTTTGCTTGAGCATTTTGTTTGCTTTTAAAATGCTTTGATGCTTTCCATATCACCGCTCCTTTTATACACTTACGGGGAGCGTGATTACCGTTTTTGATTTTCAAGATCTGCTTTTTGAATTTTACCGTTGCTTTCATTTATTGCTTTGATACTTTACGCGTTTTTCGGTCTACAACGCCAGAGATTTTCAGCCTTTTCCTAACTCATGATTTTCTTTCGCTCTGGCTACTTTGTCTTTTCTTTTATGGTCTTTCTATATTTTTCTTGCATCTTTTATCACTTGCATCCGTGACCGTTGAGACTAGACGGATGGGACCACACCTCGAGAAGAGTGCATGTGCGACAAGTTTACAGCTGTTCGGACATCGTGGAGAGATACGAGACGAGACAGACGTTTTTGGCTCATGCAGAATTTTTGAACAAGTGGGTAACGTGTCCTTCGAGAGACACAGGACGTTCCCGTGATCATCGCTGAGCGTTACGTTTCTCGGGATCGAGGATGTTTTCGTCCGATACGAGCACCGAGCATGAAACATATTTTATTTTAATTCCTTTTTATTTTGATTTTGTTAAACGAGTTTTATTTTTGATTCCTTTATGATTGATTTTATATTTTATTGTTAAGTTTTATTTTTTCTTTTTCTTTGAGATATTTTATTTTCCTGCTTAACGAGAGATTTTATAACACAAGAGATTTTTGATTTAAAAGGAAATTTATTTTATTAAAATCATAAAGGTTTACAACAAAAGAAGAAGTACTCTCTATGGAGTTACTTGCTTCTCTAGGTCTTTTACAATCTTTTTGACATTTTCCATGTGCGGGAAGAGCTCTATGCACGCCAGTTCGATCTGCGCCACCGCCGAGCTGATCTTCTTCAGGGAGAAGTTCAGTTGCGTCAGCTTCTGTTGCGGAGTGCTGCTCTCAGCTACCGCCTTGCCTTTCTTGTCATCAACTTTCTTGTTGGCTCGCTTCTTCCGTCGTTTTGGGGAAACGACCATGTGCTCCTGCAGAGCGACGATGTTGGTCTTGAACCGCTTCTTGGGAGGTTCATCCTCAGAGCTTGTCGGGAAAGCTGTGCCGCCGATGTAGCTGTTGTTCTCGGAGTCAGAAGTTGTCCTTGATCTCAGTGGAGAATCCATGACTGTGTGTGAGTTTGCTAGTCATGAGGTTTGGTATTTATAAGCGGATGAGATGTCGCTTAAGGGTATAAGCGGTATCTCATGTTGAGGTTGGACACCTGGCAGAGTGTGCCAGAATCTTATCGTGGTAGGACCCACGGATAAGACGGAATTTCGGGGACGAAATTTTTTTAAGGTGGGTAGACTGTAACAGCCCGGGTAAAATTTTGGATTTTTACCGGATTGTAAAAGTCTATTTACCGTGATTTACCGTTGAATTAATCTTGGGTAATTAATTCAAGGTAAATCGGGAGTCGTTTTTCGAAACCGAGGGTTTTCCCGCGCTCGTGATTTTCCCGTGAATTTTTCGAACCTAAGTTGGTATTTTTCGGGTTTCGGAATTTCTCGGAAAATCACACCGGAAAATAACTAAGGAGGTATCTGTTATTTTCTGGTCCGGATCGGATTCGCCCGTAATGCAGACGAATTACATTATTTGTAATTCACATGCCAAATAGTAAAATTCAGTTTATAAAGGAAGCAGGAGAAGGGAAGGAGCCGAGAGAGAAAGGAGAAGAAAAAAAGGAGGGAGAGAAAAAAAAGAGAGAAAAAGGAGAGAAAAGAAAAAAAGAAAAGAGAGAAAAAAAGAGAGAAAAGAAAAAAAAGAAAAAGAAAAAGAGAAAAATCAGGAAAAAATCAGAAAAAAGGATAGACCAATCAGAAAATAGAAAAAAGAAAAGAAAATGAGAGAAAAGAAAAGAAAAATAGAAAAAAATCGAAACAGAGAAAGAAGAAAAGAAAATATGAAAAAAAGAAAGAAAATATGAAAAAAAAGAAGAAAATGGGTTTTGCACAGTCCGTCACCATTTCTTCCTCGTTACTGTGCTCGCCGGAGCAAACCCCGCCGCCTCTCGATGCACCACCACCGCCAGCCGAGTCGCCGTCCCGTCGCCTATCGACCGCCGTCGCCTCCGTGACGTTCCGCCGCCTGACGCGCGCCGTGGAGCTGCTGACCCGTCGAGGACCCGTCGGATCTGCCTCTCCGCGTCGCTGCATCTACTCCAGCGCCGCCGCGCCCTGTTACCCGGCCTCCATCGCGTCGCCTACATCCACCGCAGCTTCAGCTGTGCTCGCTCGCCCTTCCTCGCGCCTGCCATCGCGCCGCCAGCGTCGAACCCGGAGGTAAGACCCGACTCTTGGCAAGGATCCGTTTCGTGAGAACGGGTCGCGGGTTGTGGATTGATGGGCTTGGGTATAGTAACGGGCTGGGTTGTATGGGCTGTGGAACTGGGCTTGCAGTCTTGGCCGGGCCCTTGTACATGGGCTTGGTCATGGGCTGCATAGTTCAGCCCAGCCTGATTAATTAAAAAAAACTATATATATATATATATTTAAACATATTCTGGTATTTATTTTTGGAAACAAATTATATAGTTATTTTGAGTAAATTACTGTCAATTTAAATCTTGTATTTTGTTAAAAGATAAATATATTTACTTGTATAAATAATTAAGTTTTGTTTTGGAAACTATTATTAAATTGGAAAAAAAATATATATGTAACTTGAAATTAATTTCTAGAAATTTATATGTATATTATTTTGGCTGGAAAATTATTATTTTGGTATATGTATATAAATATGTATTTTGTAAATTAAAAGTAATTATATTTTGTGTTGGAAAATTATTTAGAAAAAGATAAATACTATAAATATTTTCTAGAAATTATAAATAGCTTATTACTTTTTTTGGAAAATTATAGTAATTATTATTTTGGATAATTGTAGTTATTTTATGGAATTATTTTGAAAAAAATTTTAATTAAAGCATAATACCGAAATTATATTCGGATATACGTTCGGTTAATTATTTTCGGTAAATGATAATAATAAAAGATATGTAATCGGGATGGGTTTATTTCGTAAAATCGGCATCATGACATACTCTTATGTGCATTTATGTGTATGTATGATTTTGTTGTATAGGTTTTTGGATATCGGGCAGTTTCCCGAGGAGCCGGCGTCGGACCGGTCATAGTTTCCGAAGTTGAGTAACCGGCCAAGGTGAGGATGGATTTCCTTCAATATGTGCCTTATTACTCGGTATATTGTGTTTTGTTGCTTGTTGCATTGTTGAGTATTATGTGGTTGGTTTCGGGATATTTATCCCGGTGCTTATTTGGTATTTTTGGGATGTTTATCCCGTGTTGATTCTCTGTGTTTTCTTTTGGATTAAGTATAAAGGATTACTTAATGAATTGTGATGAGGATGTCGATCCCCGGTATTTTGGTTAGGGATGTCGATCCCTGAGTTTGGTTTTTGATGATGATATAATTGTCATGTGGTAAGTAGAGGTACGACCGGATGGTTAGAGACTGTTTTGTGGTGGCCATGATCTGGGTTCGTGTGATAAGCATGTCTATGCTTGGGATGTCTATCCCTGGGTTCTTTTTGATCTGGCACCAGGAACAGGTTGATAACCTGGTACGACCCTAGCTTACCAGTGACGGGGCCCGGAAAGATAAAAATTGGATAATTGATTTTATTTGAGTCTTTTTGGTCTTGGACCGATTTTGGGTCGGGTCTTTTGGTTGGTTGACCTTGAGTAATTTTTAGTGTCCATATTGATCGCCTTTCCATTGTCGTGAGCACTTCGGACTCACCCCTCACCTGCGGGCTTTCATCCCGTAGGATGAGTTGTTTGTTGTACATGCTTGGTGCATTCCAGACAGGCTGCTGCGTTATCCCTTAGACGGGCTTGGATGCATAGGTTGCATCTATTACGCATACAGTGTTAGTGAGTCTTTAAGTCTTCCGCTGTGCATGTTTTTATTATTATTGGGCCATTGGGCCGGGCGAGTTTCTATTGTTGATTTTACTTTGGGCTGTTGAGCCCGTGTTCTTGTTGTATACACTGTATGCTGGTTTCATTTTGGGTTGGGTTGTCACAGTTCCGGCACGTGTTTACTGTGTACGGTAAATACGGGTCGGGGTGCTTCAAAAAAAAATATATAGATTATTATGTAAAATTAAGAAGGAATAATGATAATTTTGAAAGTTGGGAGAATCACCACAAATTTTTTTTTTAGAATTAAAATCACCACTACGTTTTCTTGCATAATTTATTTTTTATTTTCATTATTGGGAATTATTTTAGTTATAATAATAATTATATACCTGTGTACAAAAACTAGTTGAAACAAAAGGTAGGAAAGATAAAATACCTAAAATTTACGGTTAGGTAGGAAAGAAAAATTGCCTAAAATTTAGAAAACCCTAATCAGTATATAATGTATATATTAGATCTTATGTTTTTGTATACTTTGATGCCAATAAAATTGTATCTTTTTTGGATGAAGGGTTTAGATTAGGGTTAGTTAGAGTGTAACTTTTTTTTTGTCAAACTTATAATGTAAATTATATATTGATATTTATTAATATAATATTGCATTTTTTATGATGAAAACACAATTATTTTCATTATTTATTTGTTCATATTTATAATATAAATATTAAAGCATAAAAAATAGTGCAAAATTAAATATTGTCACTAAAAATAAATTTAAATTGTTGTAATAAGGAATTGTTACGATCATTCTTGTGATAAATTATATTGTTACAAAAGTTGCTTTTTGTTACAATATTTATTGTATTAAATGGTAATAAATGTGATAATTAATGTTGTAACAAAAAATTGGTTTTGTTACGGTAATTATCGTGAAAAAATACTATTAATTGTGATAATTCATATTATCACTAAAAATATTTTTGCTTACAATAATATTGTCACCATATTTGTTGCTGGTGACAATTTAGATTGTCACATTTTTCTTATAGTATGACAACAAATTTAATGTCACCTATATACTATGGAAATAGTGACAACTTCTCAGAAAAAGTATTTGTTACGGAGGTATAGGTGACAAGTCCTTTAATATCACCAATTTGTTGGTGACAATGAATATGATTTTAGTGACGATAAGATGTGTCACATAAAAAACTTTTCTTGTAGTGTAGTGACATACTTTGTTTGAGCGAGGAAGCGACCGCTGGAGATACGATGTAAATAACTTGGTTGCTGATTCAATTTATTTCAAGTATGGTTTACTGGTCCTAAAACACTAAACTAGTGTCTAAAATCTAAATGATGATCCTAACCTTTCTTTTCTTTTCTGTTTTCCACACAAAGGTAATTGTCTCTAAATGATTCGGTGAATCAGCTATCCCCATTTGTTCCGGGATTACTCTATGGCTGTTGAAACATGGCGAATTGGTGACTTTACTTTGCCTAGATTCACTGCCACCTCTGAACAAGAATTGTTTCAAGATTATAATGAATCAATGCCTTGTTTTTTTTAGTGGATATGGAATCCCACAAAGGCTGCTCAGCCCGAAATTCAACTTGCAAAATGCGTCCACAGCCTCGCGAAATATGGTGCTTTCTGCTACTCAAGGTGGTCAGTCTTGTTGCCCGCTTAGGGAAGGTTCCAGGATTCAGGTAGGCAATGGTGCACGCACGTTATTCTGGTTTGATAACTGGTCAGGGAATGGAGTTTCAAAGATAACTACCCTAACCTCATTTCAATTTCATTGCATAAAAACGCCTCTCTAGTGCAGATTTGGATAATCGACCTGCATGCATGATTATCCGGTTGGAGGAGATCATTGAGAGGGTGGGAGTTACTGGAGGTTGAGGTACTTAAACAAGATACGAGTGCAACTATGAGATGGGTTCCTCCTGCGACCCTTGAAGATTTTGTACCCATTGAATGCTTCTCTTGTGTAGTTTTGCACAAGTGTGGCCCAATAGAAGGAATATCTGGGCCTGTTTACTATCCACTACTTGCTTTGGTTGGGTTCAGAACGTGGACAGTAATAATGTAAATATAAGGATTTAGTTGATGGTTTATTATGTTATCCAACCACCATCAAATCAAAGCTAAAGAATTAAAGACTTCTTCGTCTAAAAAAAATTAAAATTAATGACTTCCGTAATTGAGCTGAAAGATAGTGTTTGGATCGCCAAGTGAAAGTTTCCGTATTGGTTTTTATTTGGTCATTGTCTAGGTGCCACTTTCTTCCCTCGTAATTACTACTTTCTGGGACAAATGTTATTATTATTATTTTTTTAATATTATTAATAGTGTGGTAGCTTTTTTAACCTATTACTGTGGTAACTCCCAAACCTTAGATTAATATTTTTTTTTCGCTGCTAATCGTGTGGCCTTAGATTAATATCTACATTTTCATTTAAGTTTTTAAGCCAAAAGAAAAAAAAAAAAAACAACCAAAGGTAGAGAGAACCAAAAGTTTCGATACCAATTTTGAAGTTGGCAAAAAATGATAGAAACTAAAACCAACCACAACTGTTTTTTGATTTATTTTGTTAGGATAAAACCAACCAGGCAACATAATCCAACGAAGTCGAGAATTCTTTTTATGAGCAATAGGACATGGCAAATGCATTGTGAAAGTAGCATCTTCTAAGTTCCAAACATAATAGTTCCTGTCACCATCCTCGAGATAGTAGATGCAGTTTCGTTGGAGTCCATATTCACCAGCCAAGCAGCACATACTCCCTAAAAAAGGTGTCCAATGAAGGAAAATGGCACATGGCCCTATATTTTTCACTTCAACCCATCGATGGTTAGATAAATCGGCCTTGTGCATGACAAAATGCGAAATGGAGTTTGTACAACCCAAGAAGACCTTTTGAATCAAGAAGAGATCGCCAGAATATTCAACCAAATAATCTTTGAAGCCAGCTTTCGAATTGTGTCTAGGAGGCGCCATCTCATCCTTAATCACTTTGACAAACTGAAGTGTGGATCCTACAAATTCAATAACAACCAAGGACAATATTCCTGCAAGGCCATAAATCTTTCCTCCCACCACTGTCAAGCTAGATACGCCTTCCTCCTCACCTACTAATTTCTTTTTCAGGAATCGTGTATCACCCGGTCTGCAAAATAGGATAACCTGCTTCAATTTGTCGATAAATATAATGCGACATGCAGGATCGTCCGGAGAAGCTGAGAGGCAGCATTCAAGAATGTTGAACTTCACTCTAGGAAGCCGACTCTTCCTCCCCGATACAAGATGTTGGAGGAAAGCTTTATCCGAACACATATCCTTCAATACCACCCATCCATTGCAAGAAGCGCATATTCTTTTGTCATCCATATCACGAATGATTTTATTAGAGTATCGCTGCCTGCCTAAGCTGTAAAAAGTTTGCCGCTGATGATCTTGACCGTGAGATATAAGAAGCCAAGGATATGCATGGCTGAACCTCTTGTGGTGCACGAGTGTACTCTGCACTTCTTCTTTTAACTTTGTTCTTTGTCCGCCTCATGCTTATGGCCTAGCCTCCTCCGAACAATAGAGTTAATTATATATCTCCCAGAACCTGGTAACGTAATAAATCAGAAGCAGCAGTTAATTAAGAATTTGATTTGATAAATTTTAACTGATGTACGTTGATTTGTAGGCTTCTACTGTAACAATATATATCACCCTATGATATCTAATACACAGATCAAATTAATTAATTGGCATGTTGGAGGGAAGGACCAGCCGGTATTGGGACCAACTACAACATATATATATATCGTCCCACGGATCTCGTCAGCGAGCAATTTTTTTTTTTAAAAAAACAACAATTATTGACTAGACATACCAAAAGATGATGCATCTCTCACATGTTTTAATTAACTTTCGCTATGGTTCATCCAAATAATATGAAAGAAAAAAAAAGTGTGGATATTTTGATCTGTAACAAGTAATAAAAAAAAAATTATAGAAAAAGACATATCTTTCCCTCTCCCATGTCCCCCCACCTTCAAATCTCCAAGCCTCATCAGACCAATCACAGACTTCACCCCGATGAATCACCAAACGCCAACCCCAACACAAACCAGCAACAGACAAAAACCCAGCACCATCAACAGGAACAAATAGCATACAAAGCGCCTTATTTTTCCAAATGGAGTCGAACCCAAGTCCAGAATGCCATGGCTAATGGCCAAGTGATAAGCATATAAGTTGAGAATATCTCGGTATCGTGGAGTCCTCTGGATTTGTACCGTATCATGTCCAAATACGGAGAGGTCATGGATGTGTATATTCCGAGGAAGATGAATAGACAAGGTAAGACGTTTTGTTTTGTGCGTTTCACGGCTGTTGCAGATTCACAACGGTTGTTGTCCGATATACAACGAGTGCATGTAGAGAAGGGTATGATCAAGGCCAACGTGGCAAGAGTGCGGGTGCCATTTCAGAGGTACAAGGCGCCTGACATACCAGTGCAACATGCTGGACATAGGATAATCAAAACAAACTCCTATGCAGATACTGTGAAGGTCCAGGCCAAAAGTGGGAAGTTTTGCGTACTAATTAATTGGTACAGCGTCAGCAGGATAGAATTTTTCAAATGGGATGGAGTAGTATCAAGTGTTTAGGCGGATTTTGTGCCTCTTTTTTTCTTTGATATAAAGGATTTTGTGCCTGAAAATAATAAGCTAATTCCCAATCTATCCTCCCAATCTCTATCCTTAGTTAACGCGAATCTAGAATAACAAGGGTGACTGGTGACGCTTTTTTAGATTGGAATAACAAGGGTGACTGGTGACTGGGATTGTTTCCAATTTGAACTAGCTTGGACTTTGCATGAGGGCTTTAAACAGTTTCTTGAACATACATGGGTGGAGGGTTCAGACCTTAAGGATATGCTGGATTTATTTCGGGGGAAAGTGCGGAAATGGAATATGGAAGTATCCGGAAACATTTTTTCTAGGAAGAGGCGGGTTATTGCTAGGCTAAATGGTATTCAATGTGCTTTGTCTGCGAATTGGAATCCGTTTTTGATCAAGTTAGAGGAGGAGTTGCTAGCTGAATATGATCACATCTCCTCGCAAGAAGAGTTGTTATGGCTGCAAAAATCGAGGGTGAATTGGATTAAATATGGAGATTGCAATTCCAGGTTTTTTTCATACAACTACGTTGGTACGGCGGAGGAGGAATCGCATACTAGCCTTGAAAAATAGTGATGGCTGCTGGATAGAGGATGAAGAGGAGTTGAGAGAACTTGCTAAATCTTTCTATACACAATTGTTCTCGCAAGAAGGTGTTATTGTTGGTTCCTTTCCGGTTCAAGGGAAGTTTCAAAGGTTATTTACTTGTGAGACAAATCAGCTGATGAGAGGTGTGATAAGAGAGGAGATGCATGAGACATTGAAGCAAATGGATGGGCTTAAAGCTCCAGGGCCAGATGGCTTTCAAGCAGCCTTTTATCAGAAAAATTGGGGGGTGGTTGGAAACTCGGTATGTCAGTTTGTTAAAGGTGTTTTCGAGGGGAAACAAAGCATTGCAGCAGTCAATCAAGCCTTCCTTGCCCTTATACCAAAGGTAGATCAACCGGATGATATGAATCAGTTCAGGCCGATCGGACTCTGTAATGTTACATATAAATTGGTAACTAAGATTATAGTCAATCGGATACAGAAGTTTCTTCCACATTGGATTGGTGAGGTTCAAAGTAGCTTCGTTCCGGGATGGATAATGTAATCACTGCCCAAGAAGTCATTCATTCGATGGGTAAGGTAAAAGGAGGAAGAGGATTTATGGCAGTGAAGATAGATCTAGAGAAGGCTTATGATAGGTTGAATTGGGATTTTATTTTTGATACGTTGAATGAAGTTGGTCTTCCTTCTCCATTGATTACTCTTATCATGGATTGTCTTTCTTCATCTTCTATCCAAGTACTATGGAATGGATCTCCTTCAACAAGTTTTAGGCCTTCTAGAGGAGTAAGACAAGGTGACCCACTCTCTCCCTACCTGTTTGTGCTATGTATTGAACGGGTCTCTCACTTGATCGGGAGCTATGTAGAATCGGGACAGTGGAAACCTTTCTGTTTTGCAAGGAATGGGCCATTAGTGTCACATTTATTATTCGCAGATGACATGTTTTTATTCCTTGAAGCTGATTTAGAACAAGCAAGGATGATGAGGAGGTTCTTGGCAACTTTTTGTTATTTTTCTGGGCAGAAAGTGAATTATACCAAGTCCCAGATTTTCTTTTCTAAGAATACACCGGAGGATTTGGCGAATCGTATTTGCTCCCTAAGTGGCTTTACTAGATGCAGAGACATGAGTAAGTACCTTGGATTTCCCTTAGTACATGGGAGGGTATCTAAGGACACGTATAAGCACTTGGTGGATAAAGTGCAAGCCTAGACACGTATAAGCACTTGGTGGATAAAGTGCAAGGTAGACTTGCAGGGTGGAAATCGGATCAGTTGTCACTAGCTGGTCGTATTACTCTCTGTCAATCAGTTGTCATGGCCTTGCCATTATACACTATGCAAGCCTCAAGGCTCCCTGCTGCTATATGTGCTAAAATTGAGAAAGTTTGTAGGAAATTTATTTGGGGAGATAAGGATGATGGTCGAAAGGTGCATCTTATCAACTGGAAAACTGTGTGTCAGCCTAGAGGTTGTGGTGGCGTGGGGTTGAAGAAGATGGGGGCTATGAATCAAGCTTTTTTAATGAAACTTTGCTGGAATTTATTTCATCACAGAGACAAGTTCTGGGCTCGAATCCTATATCACAAATATGGTGTGTCTTTTGGCCTAATTCCTACTCTGCCGCATAAAAGGAGTGCCTCCTTCTTGTGGAGAGCAATTAGTGAAGTATGGCCAAGGTTCTTGAATGGTGTCTTATGGAGAATTGGGAATGGTACTGGTATTAGCTTCTGGTTTGATAAGTGGGGAGGCTGTGAAAGAGCCCTTGCCTTCTTAGTACACAAAGAGATCCCTTCCATCCTTGTTGGAGCCACAGTTGCAGAAATGGTTACAGCATCTGGGCAATGGGATTGGGCCAAATTCCAAGAGTTGCTACCGACTGGAAGTTTGATGAAAATTGCAGCCATGCTTACACCACATGAAGGACTTGGGGCTGATCGGATAGCTTGGGCTGGTACGACAAATGGGGAATTCTCCGTCAGCTCAGCTTATGAGTTGTTAGATTGTCAAAACTGGAATGATGAGAATGCTTTGCGGAAGTGGAACTGGAAGTGGGATGGGCAAGCAAGAATTAAACACTTTTTATGGCTTGCAGCACATGACAAACTTATGACGAATAACCAACGATACAAGCGCAAATTGAGTGCTTCTAGCTGTTGTGGTGCTTGCAATTCTATGGAAGAAAACACGTTACATGTTCTTAGATCGTGTTGGCGTGCCCGCAGAATTTGGAGGAAGCTTGTTCCAAGAGAGCATTGGACTGAATTTTATTCAGGTTCACTAAAAAGCTGGATGTTGCGCAACTTGCAGACACATGACTTAGATTCGGAAGAACCTGGTTGGGGTCGTATTTTTGCAATTACTATTTGGAAGCTTTGGGGATGGAGGAATGATTGGATATTTCGGCAAAGGGGTGTGCATTGTGGCTCGGTTATGGAGATTCTCCGCCTAGCTCGTGTTCAGAAAGAGGCAATGGACAAACAAGGTGAAAATGCAAATAGGAGAGAGATCAGGACAGGCTTGTATGGATGGGTGAGGCCACCAGAATCATGGATTAAATTGAACACGGATGGGGCTTCTAGAGGCAACCCAGGTGCAGCGAGTGCAAGAGGTGTACTAAGGGATGCTGCAGGGAGATGGATTTCGGGTTTCGGTGCAAATTTGGGCCATTGCTCGGCTTTTATAGCTGAGTGTTGGGCTGCCTATTACGGCCTGAATCTTGCATGGACTATGGGTTATCGACAACTAATTCTAGAGCTTGACTCTGCAGACTGCAGCACTAGTAGATTGTCTCTCTGGGGCCAAGTTAATTCTCTTGGAGATTCACTTTTGATGGCTTTATGGGAGTTGCTACAAAGGAGATGGACTGTGAAATGCATACACACCCCCAGAGAAGGAAATAGAGTAGCGGATGCATTGGCTAACCTTGGCCATAGTCTTCAGATTGGACTCCATATTTTTGAAACCCTCCTCGGGTTTGTTCTTCACTGTTATTGCAGGACTCCAACGGGGTTTGTTCGCCTCGTGGGAGTGGAGCTTCTTGATTTAGTATAGACTTTGCCCCTCATATTACCAAAAAACGATGCATTATTCATTACCTCCATCTGACATCCCTCAATAGAAAATCTACCCAATGCAACACAAATAATTGGCGTCCATCCAAAAATCAAGGTACGCAATCAAGTGGTAAACTTTACCCCGTGATCCCGAATCCTGCCAAATTTTCCTTTACGGGCCTCCTGTTTGTGGTTCATAATCCTAACTACTCCCCTCTATATAAAGAGCAAACCCATGTCACGAATTCTTTCTTGTTGCCAGGCCCTTCAAGGAGCTGGATGCTGCTAGGCCCTTCAAGGAGCTGACCTGACATGCCTCTGTTCTTACAGGAATCCTTTCTTGTTGCCTTCCCTTGGGATTGATCCTGACCTTGCCATGGCTTTGCCTTCCAAGTATAACCTCACCACTCCTGCCAATTGCTGATTTAAGGTCTGTTAGTACATTTTTCTTTCGTTCTTTGCTGATTTTGGTTGCCATGGCTTTTCTTTCGTCACTTGACTTGAACTCACATTTTCATGCAATTTTTGGATCAGTTAGACCACAACTGCCCCACATAAACGGTCCTTCTAGCGGGCCAATATATCCCCTATAGAGACAGCCCAAAAGTAAAACTGGGTGGCTTTTAGGAAAGCAGATTATAGGCTCATACGTGAATCCAATATAATTAGGCGGCTGCTAGCGATGGGCAATGATCTTTTAGATACAAATTGACACAAACTTCATGTTCCCAGAAATCCTCACCCATGTTTATGGCTTTATGCCATCCGGGGTATACAATCCTTATTGCCACTCTTATGAACGAACCATCCTTTTTTGTTTTAAAAAAAAAAAAACTACTCATATGCCACACATGTTTAATTCATAGTTTTCTTGACATCCCGTAACCAACTTATATTGCACTTATTATTGTAAGGATTGCAGTTAGGATGGCAGTTATACGTTTATAATTAAGTTTAGTTATATAGAAGATTTCATGGATGGTATTTTTTTGGTTGAAAAAAAAAAAAGTTAAGTTGAGGAGGTTCCCCTACCAGAGCAAACTAAGCTGAGCAACCCTCACAGTATGTTTACAGATTTCCCAATGGGTGATACTTTTATTGCATTAGACGAAGACTTCCCATATATAACAAACTTAAACAACCACATGGTTATGCAAAATGAAAAAACCCAAGTGGAAAATTGAAGGCTAAATCTGCCAACTAATCTGTTGGCTTCGTCTAAAAAATTTTAATCATTGAATTTAACAGACTATATTTTCTTCCATTTTAGTTGTCTTTAAAGGAAAGGGTAACCAGTCCACCAAAATCCCCAAGGTGAGTTTATCCCGTACTCCTGCATATTGCATGGATAAAGATACGCCAACGGTGAGTTTATTTGAGGAAACATCAAGATAGTAGATATTTTCTTATCCTATCGGTTTGATTTCAGCTTGAACAAGAAAGAAAATATTATGGGGGTAATTAACTCATGCGTGGTATAAATATATAATCCTTCTCTCCCATGCTATATGAGATGTCCTGTCCAATGAGAAAATACGCCATGTAAAATTAAAAAATGCAACATATACGTATGCTGGCTGAGAAAAAAAAATAGAATTGTCACTCTCTAAAACACTAATACAGTCAAAAAAAATAAAAGAAAAAGGGTTAATCACTCGTACGTTGAGGAAAAAGGCTTAATCACTCGTCCGTTGTGATCTAAACCAGCTTTGAAAAAACAAGTCCAACTAAAGTAATAGTAAAAAAAAAAAAAAAGCACTTACACACACTTCTATTCTAAGCGCCCAATTTGGATCTAGCTTCGTAATTGGTCCGTCATTTATTTTTCCACTCAATTCGGCCCCTCAGTTTGGATTTCATCAAGTATTTAACCCGCTTAGTTTGGATTTCATCAAGTATTTAACCCGCCTACTTAAGATTTTTCACTGACCTGGCTCATGTCACACCATGACACGTGGCTAGAATGAGGAGTCAATTTCAAAGTTGGATCAAAACTGCCCAATTGATTGAACTCCATGAGGAGACTTGTAGCCAACAAAGTGAATCCATAGAGCACATACTATTTTTCTATTTTTCAGTTCTCATGCAAGAGCATGGTATGGATCCAGTCTTAGAATGAGGATTGAAGAGGAAGAATTCCCTGAAATTACATGAAAAATAAGAGGAGTTCTTTTTTTTATGCTACTAAGAGGAGTCTAAAAAGTTTTAAAAAAAATTCTTGAAGGTAATAGAAACAAGAAGATCATTATAAAAATTATTTGGAATGTCTCACAGGTCTTGGTTTTAGAATCCGAGGTTTGGTTAATCATAGAAAATTTCTTCCAAAGCAATAAAAATCGTATTTAGCATTGTAAATTGTTAGAACGATTTGATAAAATTATGAAAAAATTTCTCGGGTCATTACAATAATATAATTAGATAATATGCTTATCCCAAAATCTAGGTTATTTTTATTGAGCTATTACTTATTAGTATCCACAAGAAAATCTTAAACGACATTTAATAAGAAAATAGAGGGAGTACCGGAGTAGTGAACTGCTAACAAAGAAGGCCTTTTGACTTGGACCCTTAACTAGACTTGTCAATAATTTTTTCATCATTTTCCATAAAATTTAATGATATTATATAGTTTTCATATTCTTTATGTATTTGTCTTAAACTAATGGATAAAAATTATGCAGATTTTTTTCAACAGGTGGATTGCCAAAATGTACTTTGCTTGTAAAAGAATAGGGGGCTATTTTACTTAAGAAACATTCCTTTAGCAACAATTTTCAAACATAATATGGGGCAAACCAAAAGTTACTTTGCCAAAAAAAAAAAAAAGCGCTAGCCTGAAAAGTGAAAGTTACCAGTTTCTAGTTGAAGACAGGCAACATTGACGCAAGCCACCACGAACGGATGGAAAACGAAACTGATTTTGGCAGCGTCCAACCAATCATTTGGTCTTGGTTTTAAAAAAAAAATTATTTGGTCAATCTGCTATAAAAACCGAAAATTATGGGCCAATACTCTTCTTGTTGTGCTGATTCATGCGAAATTACTGAGTCAAAACTGAAAACGTCCTTATTTATTAAAAAATTACTTCAAAAGTTAGAAATTAATGCCATTTGGAGTTATTCTTTTTTAAGAACTCATTTGGAGTTGGTGGAACTAGATAGTATTTTAAGGGTCAAACAATATTGTGAAAAATAATTACATTTGATACAGCTGCAATAGTTGGTGATTGTTATTATAATAATTTATTATTCTAACATGTATAATCATATATATTCTGGAAGTTTTATTCTTATGAAAAATAATTAAAAATTATGAATATAATGAAAGTATTATTATCAATTTATAATATACACGTAAATATCAATACTTATATATTAAAAAATATTATAAATAACTATATATAACGCCTCAATTTTAGAATATTAACCTTTGATATATTATAATGTGGTGGATGTAAAATTTTGATGTACCAGGGAAATTATTTTCATGGCTAGTAGACGTATTTTATTCTCCATAATACCAACCATCTTTTTCTTTATATCATTTTATTTCAGCTAACATTTAATTGATTTTATCCTTTAAAAATATTCTAATTTATTTTTTTATTATTCTATTTTCACATATAAATACCTCTTTAATTCATTCTTATTTCTTTACAACATAATCTTTGTTTTCTTCTCTTTTTCATACATCATTCATATACTCTCTCCTTCTCGAATTTCTCTCCAGTACATTTCTCTTCATTATTCTCTCATGTTCTTCCATATACATGATGAGTTTAGACTCTAGTACCTTAGTTTTTGTTAAGATACACCCTTACATTTTTGTCCTTGAATTATCTATATTTCTAATTTAATTCCAACCGAAAAATTTCTTAAAATTTTGTTACTTAAGAGCTCAAGGTTGCTATTCACAAAATGTTAAAGGAGGTTCTAAGTGGGACCGATGTGACGCTTCCAATTTTTCTTGAGAATTTATTCGGAATGGTAATTTTGTATAAGAAGACCGCTCTATCACCTTTCATGGAAATAAAACAATTAGTTTAATAGTTTGATTATGGAAAATCTGACCTAAAAAATGGCAACATTAAGGCAAGACCATACTCAGTTTTCAAGGGAATCATAACAATCAAGTGAGGTTGCATATACGTCGTGCCACATGTGATAACCAGGATGGTAGGTCTTGGTCATACCCAATGGAATTGCCTGTTCACGGTTGTTAGTTGTCCGTGGTCGGCATCAATTGTCAGCCGGTGCTTGTCTATTGATTGTTGTCAGTTGATGGTTGTCTTTTGTTGTTGTCTATTGTCACAGATCGATTACGGATGCTGGTCATTGTTGACAAGGGGTTATGATACCGAAGGTTGTCTTTACATTCATCAGGAATGTGGCAAAAAACGTCAGTGATCTCCATACTCGGACAACTGGGTCAACACCTAAGGTTGACCAAGGTACACTGTTGAATATAATTTAAAATTTAGATATATGCTTGTAGATAATTTAAAAATTTACCGCAAGCATATGCACCTGAACTTCAAGAACCCCTCTCTTGTACTTTCAAGGGTTGGTAGGAGAATGGGAGTCTTCTAGTGCTAAAGTTGTGAACAGGTGACTCTCTTGCCTCAACCCACCTTATAAACCCCATGATATAAACAATATTAAAACCTTCCCAAACCCGAATCCCACAAAGTATATAAAAACCTAATCCCACAAAGTATATCAAAACCCTCCCAAACCCAAATCCCACAAAGTATATTGAATATCCACAACCATTATACCCTGATTCCCACTAATAAATACTATTATTTAATACCCACTAGTATTTAATCCAAAACAAATTACTATTTTAATAGATCTGTAAGCTTCTTTTTGGTTTTCGAGTTTAGTATTCTTACAGCGCACTTGTAACAGCCCGGGTAAAATTTTTGATTTTTACCGGGACTGTAAAGGTCTTTTTACCGTGATTTACTGTTGAATTAATCTTGGGTAATTAATTCAAGGTAAATCGGGCGTCGTTTTTCGAAACCGAGAGTTTTTCCGCGCTCGTGATTTTTGTTAGAACCTATGTCTTCATGGTTCATTCATTACAGGTTTTGATAAATGACAAACCAAGACCATAACAAAGATCAAGCAAAAAGAAATCAAGCAAACAAGTACTCAACCAAAGTGATCAAGAATTCAAGTGAAGACATGATCAAGAGTTAAAGTGCAAAAAGAGCAAGAGAAGTTAGGACCCTTTTGTACAAGGTAAAACACTCAACTTCTCTTAGGCATTGGCTCAAAATAAAACAAGTTTTACTCATGCATTTCAATAGCATCATTTCAATGATCAAATATGTTTTTAAGCAATGAACATCGATGTTGAATTTCTGGACATCGATGTCCTGCCTTCAAATGTTTTTCCAGAATAGGCAGTAAGGTTTGAACATCGATGTTGGAATCCCAAACATTGATGTTCACATGACCGTTGCAATAAAAAACTGCCCTGCCCCAGCATAACATCGATGTCCTTACTTCAAACATCGATGTTCTTCTTTTGAGCTTTCAAATTTGTTTTGCCGAGCCAAAATAACATCGATGTTATGATTTAAACATCGATGTTCCTACCTTTGAACAATTTTTTCAAAAACGGCAGTAGGCAAATAACATCGATGTTGGCATCCCAAACATCGATGTTCTTGGTTTCAAGCATTTTTTCAAATGTTGGCAGAAGGCTAAGAACATCGATGTTGGCTTCCCAAACATCGATGTTCTCATAACCGTTGCATTTGAAAACACTTTTGCATAAGCAAAACATCGATGTTCTATTCCATAACATCGATGTTCTTCAAATGCTCAGCTTCAATCATTTTTCAAGAAGCAAAATAACATCGATGTTGGAATGAAAACATCGATGTTCTTCACAGATCAGTTTTCATCTCATTTTCACAGAATCAAAATAACATCGATGTTGGGATGGAGAACATCGATGTTTTAGTTACCGTTAGCCCAAAATTCAAATTTAATGGGCAAAACATCGATGTTCTTCCTTTAAACATCGATGTTTTAGCCGTTGAGCAGACAACTTTTCAGCACCCACTATGCTTTGTTTAAAGGTGTTTTCTTGGGTGCATTTCAAACGGCTCCATTACTTTTCAGAGCTATAAATTGAGTATTTCCAGCTCTGATTATCAAAAATCAACTCTCTATTCATTCATCATTCATTGCAAAACAATCATTCAAGTTTAAGAGCCAATTCCTTTGAGATTATTGAGAGTTGCCTTATTAGTGCTTAATTGTAACTCATACCCACTCTTGAGAGAGCTTTTGTTTGAGTAATCTTTGTAGTGTTGTTCATACACTGAAAGGGAGGTTTGTTCCCTTGTAGCTAC